>CM046883.1:26050256-26354356 GCA_025688845.1 Cucumis hystrix
CATCATCATCATCATCATCATCATCATCATCATCATCATCATCATCAGTCAGCTCGACGAGGCAGTAAATAAAACAACGGTAAGATACACTTGCGGAAAAGAGTGAGAGGGAGAGAAATGAAATAGTTGCTATTGTGCAGAAATTTTTGTTGGAGTTTAATCTTCAGGTCATCTGTGAGTAGCAGCAGCAGCAATTACTCTGACTTGTAGAGATCTCTTCCCCCATAAGAAGAGAGAGGCCAAAAAGAAAAAGCTGGGAAGTAGAAGAATAAAGTATGAAGCACTAACTTATATTATCTGGAGCCACACAAAATAACTCCAGGTTCTTTATTCTCATAGTTTTCATTATTGTAAATATTTCTTAGGGAATATATTTTTCCATTGGATCTCCAAATTAACAATTGCAGATATAGTCTCTTCAATTCCCTATTTGTGAATTATAGACAAATATCATCATCATATGTGAAAAAATAAGGTATTTTTTTTGCTTCTCTTTAGAATGGTTCTGGATTCTTATATGCATGCAGGTTCATATGACAGCAAATTCTCCTCAAGCCCACCATTATTGGGCAAACATGATAGTATAAAAACAGAGACAAGATCAAGGCATTATCTTTACAGGTTGTTATGGAGATTGGTGTTGGAAGTTATCATATACTTTTATTATTATTATTATTTTTTAATTTCTTTTGATTACTTCTCTTGCTGAGATTTTCTGCTCATGTTTATATAACCTATAATTCAGTGAGAAAAATGGAAATTTATTTTAAATAATAAAAATTTTGAAGATATTTACAAATATAGCAACTCATCTTTTAGAGTTTTTTATATTACAACATCACAGGTAAGACTGAATGGTTGACCTTCATTAAGGTCGTTCGCGTTAAATTCATCTTTGCTCACTTAAAATATTTATTGAATTAAATTTTATATAAAAATATACTATTTTGAGTTATAATAGTATATATATTTTTTGTGTAAATTATTTATTGATTATAAATAATTAAGAAGGTAAAATGGATGATTATTCAAAAAGATTTAATGTGGTTGATTTTTCAAATAATTTAATTATAGTTAATTGATAATTAGAAACTTTTGATTATTATAACGGGGACCAAACATTGAGTGAACTATAATTATTCTTTCGTCAAAACAAATTGAGGTTAAATATAAAGTTTAGGATGGTTGGGGTCGTGACCCGTCCAAGACCTATATTTGATTTGACTAAACATTTGTTTCTATTGTTTTTATTCTCTTTCTTTAGATATTTTTAAAAAATATAAACACGTTAACTTAATTATAAATAGGCGGTTGAGTATCATAAAATATAGCCAAACTTTCAAAATTATACATATATTTTTAGAGATTATGAGATTCAACCATAACTTAAATACTCAATCATACTGATTTTCTCTATTAAAACAGTCTATTATTGTTGCAAGTCGGTTTTAATTTTTTTAAGGACAACTTTATAATATATGTGGTGGTCAACTTCTATATTATTTATTGTATTAAAGAATCTTCTAAAATTCTTTTATTCAATATGGATTAATGTGTGTGTATATATATAAGAAACATATAACTTACTTGATTAATACGAAAGTAGGTTGACCTTTTACTAGAAATTTATCAAAATTGTAGTTGATATAAGTTCAATTTAGCAAATTAACAAAAAAAAAAAAAGTTTTATACTCATTAAACTAAATTAAATGATAGATTCCAAAAACAAAATTAATAAAATATCAATTTATGTATTTAATATTATTTTAGAGATTTTGTTAACCTACCGTTAAAAAAAAACTTTCAATTTTTTTCAGTTCATATTAGTTATCCAAAGAAAAAGAATTAACTTATTTTAAATTTCAATAGAAGGAAATATTTTATCAATTTTTCTATTTTGAAAACTTTCCTTATTTTTATAAATGATTTGATATATGAAAATTGAACATATTAAAATTATTATAGAAATTTGGTAAGATTTTAGATGATAAGTTTTCCATAATTAATTTCAATTTCTAATTAAAAAATAATATAAATCTTTTAAACATAAAAAAAAAAAAAAAAAAACTTAAATTTAGTTTGATTTAAAAAATAACACATATACATTAATCCTCAATTTGAAACCAATTATACGATAACATAATCAAATTCAAAATTTGTAGTAGATAATAAACACAAATAAAAAAATGCCACTAAAACTTTATTTTATTCTTTTAAATCTTTTAAACAATAGAACACTAAAATTTTAAGAGATTGACCAAAAATATCTACATTAAATAATGTAAAATTAGTGGACATAACCACTTAGATTTAAACAAATAAACAAACTTGAAATATTTTATTTAAAATAAATTACGATACGTAAAATGTATTATATTTAGTTAATTTATTTATCATACAAACATCATAAACATAAACAACGATATTATATTTAGTTTATTTATTTATTATACAAACATCATTAACATAAACAAAGAAAATAGGTTTCACATTCCCAATTATATATACGGTTGAAATTTTAATTTGAATGGTAAACAAAGGAATAAAAAAGGAAGGAAATAAGAATTTTAACTTTAAATAATTAAATATATATAAATATATATATATATATATATAAACAAACAAACCCAAAACAAATCATAAAAGAATCAGAAAAGCTTAGTTCCCGCGGTTATAATGGTGAGTATTATAACCATACGATTCTTTCCATATTCTTCTTTGCAGATTTCTCTCTGTTTTCTCTGCTCTCTCTCTTTTTCGTTTTCCTTTGAATTTTCGTTCTTCATTGTTTGATCTCAACGACCGTGTAGCACTCGAAACTGTTTTTCGTATAGAGATTACGATTTTCTCGTTTTCCTCGGAAATTTATCGTAAATGCGATCGCGTTTTGCGTGGAAAAGGTTCAGAAGTTTTGCGCATCTCTGGAATTACAGAGAAGCTACGTAATGGACAACATGTTCGACGTCCAGAAATTCTGGCTGTACCAGACGTTTGCGGTATGATTTTTTAATTCGATCGTTTAATTTATTTAATTTGTTTGATATCGTGTTGTTGTGTGCGTTGATTTGATGCATACATTGTAATTCATCGTATAGGTTTTGTGTTTCTATGATTTTTAATGCTACATTGTATTTTTGAAGCATGAATTGCGTCCTGTCGAGTTGCATTGATTGCAAGAGGAATCAGGAAGATGTTTAAAACTTATTCGCAGGACAATTATTTCCTCCTTAAACCTTAATTTGTTCTTGACATTTTCGAGGAGTGATCGAGTTGTTATTGATCCGAGAGTGAGTTTGTATACAATTCTAACAATTTTTATCATCCTTATGCGACTTGAATGAAACGAAAATAGTTCTCGCTTATATTTTATGCTGAAATTGAGCTCTAGGATTGATTCTTCCCGTATTTATCTTATGAATGAAATTGAACTGTAAGGACCTTGCTAACTTTTTGCGTATTCTTAGATAGCGACTTGAGTAAAGTAAATGAATGAAAATAATGCCAAAATCACAATGATTTGTGGATTATTTAATAGAGCTATATGTGATTACGATGTTATCAAATATATGCAAATTCGATTGAAATTCGGTCTGTTATTTTCTTCATTCAATGCTTGGAAGTCCTAGGAGTATCTTTCTGTTTCTGTCTTTTCAGTTTCTTTACGTCACATTAAATGTACACAACTTTTGAATAGTAATACTTGCCTTTTGGTTCCAATATTAATTACCTTAGATAAATTCCTAGTACTACTACGGTACCTATTACTTTCGTTCATTCTTTATCACGTTATTGCACTCCATAGATCTCATATCATTCTTAAATGCATTTTAGTGGTAAGCAATGAATTGAGGTAGTATGAAAAGTTGTCATGTGCTTGTGCTTGCTTTTAGTTCATTGATAAAAATGTTTATATGTTTTTACACTACTGCCTGCTTTTACAGTTTCTGGCTAATGAAATTCTGTTCCAACACCACAGCTTCTGCTTGCTTTTACTCTTCCATCTTTTATAAGTTTCATATATACGTCCAGAGAATGAGATTTAGAAGTTTACAACGAATGTGGAAAGCAATATATCTTGTTATTGATGGCGCAAGAGTGTCTGTTTAATGTTGATTTCATCAAATGTAGGCTTGTGAATGGTTGAAAATTAAAACTAATAACCTGATTTCACAGTATGATTCTAATGCTGTGTAACTTTATTAACTACAGCGTTATTACGTAGTGGGAAGAGGTAGGAAAAGAACCCTGTGGAAGGTGTTTTCAATTGACAGAATGGAACCTTCTGATCTTAATATTTTTGAAGATCAATCTACCTATACGGCAGAAGAGTGCTCTGATCTTTTGAAAAGAATACATCAGGGGAACAGGTCTATGGGTGGTCTTAAATTAATTGCAATTGGCTATGGCATAGTTGGTGAGCTTTTTATGACTATGCTTAATGAAGTTTCATTATTGATTATATATGAATTGTTTTTCTATGATATCAATTCATTTCTTTTTATCACTCTGTCATTTTTGGGTTAATTTAGGATTCATTCAGTTCCTAGAACCATATTACATGTTGATAATAACCGAGAGAAAGAAAATAGGCACCATGCTTGGGGCAAAAGTATATGGCGTTGCTAAGAGCATGATGGTTATAATTCCAAATCCTATTGTGCGGTCCAAAAAGGCTTATTGCAATACCGAGAAAAGGTTCGTTTTTGTTTGTTTCTAAATTATGCTTTGATTTACTGTCTTCTTTGATATTGATTTTGTTTTACTGGTTAGATGTTAAATTCATACTTATTTATTCTCAAATTTTTAGTTATGGTTTTTATTTTTCTTAAAAACACGAACAAAAGTGAAATTTGGAAAACTACGTGAAAAAGTATTATTTGATTTTTTATGTTTTGAAATCAAATTTGAGGAGCTGAGGACATTGGATGTAATTGTCCACATGCTTTTTAATTGCTAGTTCTAAATTTACTGTTTATTTCTACATTTTTTTTCTTCATAATATAACAATATTTATTTGTGATTTTAATTTTACTTTTCAATCAGATATCAGAAGCTCCTGACCTCAGTGGATCTAACCAAAGACTTCTTTTTCAGCTACTCATATAATGTTATGCGTAGCCTTCAAGATAATTTAAACAAAAATAAAACAGATCAAAGTATTTATAAATCGATGTTCGTGTGGAATGAATATTTAACTCGAGGAATTCGAAAGCAGCTCAAGAATAATATTTGGACAGTTGCATTAGTGTACGGATTTTTCAAACAGGTATCTGTATATATTTTAGTTTTTCTTCCTTCTCAAAATCTTTATGAATTACGTAAGATCAATTAATTTAAAAAATTAATAACATAAATATATAAGTTTTTATTTCTTATTTTAATAGATTTTTGTTCTTAAACTGCTTTATTTGAATAAAAAAGAATAATAGTCTTCATTTCATTTTCCTTAATATCACTGTTTGTAGTAATTAATTATACTTATATACCTAAATGATATAAATTTTGATTTCAGCTTTCAAAAATTGCAGATTAAACTTTCCGTGTCTGACAGGGACTTTGATTTCACTCTCATAGCTCGACGTTCACGTCATTATGCTGGTACAAGGTAAAAATTTTCAAATATTGTATAAATCTTATATTTGGAGTTATTAGAACATATGAAATCAGATTAGAAAAGTTACAAAATGCAGCTTATGTTGGTAGATCTAAGACCAATATTTAGGTGTATCCTAGAATACATTTATGTTGTTTCTTTGTGTTTTGACAATTCTAATAACTTTCATTGATCAAGATTAATTAATTATGAATCTTCTTATTTTAGATTTTTAAGACGAGGGGTAAATGAGAAAGGCAAAGTTGCAAATGATGTAGAGACAGAACAAGTTGTTAGTGAAAGTACGTTTCAAGGTCAAACTTTGCAAATAAGTTCCATTGTGCAAAATAGAGGCTCAATTCCAGTTTTCTGGTCACAGGAAACTTCATTATTGAAAATATTCAATCCAGTTGTTATATGTATGTATGCATTCGAACCTTTTTTCTAAAAGAAAAAAAGTCTTACTTTGTTTATTTTCATATATCATCTTAAAATTTTTTCTTTTGATTTTTCTGCCTCCAGTACCGAAACAAGAAGATTATGAAGCTACAAAACTTCACTTCAAGAATCTTGCCGACAGATATGGGAACCCAATAATCGTCTTAGATTTAACTAAGGTATTCAATAATACACATGATGAATGAATCTTTTTGTATGTTTTTTGTTAACAACTTTATAGATGTAAATGTTTATTTGAATTTCATATGTAAATTTTAATTCTCCACCATAATGCCTTACTAATACACAGACCCGAGAAAAGAAGCCTAGAGAAACTCTACTCCATGCCGAGTACGTAAATGCTATAGGATGCATCAATGCGGAACGTTCAGAAGAAAATCGTCTAAAATTCCTTCAATGGGATCTAAAACAACACTCAAGAAGGTTATCTTTCCTTTCCTTTCCTGTCCTTTATTGTTTTATTATATTAATCAAAACTTAAACGAAAAACAATAAACTTTTTGCAGAGACGCTACGACTGTGTTGTCAAAGCTACAAAGATTGACAAAATTAGCATTGGACTTAAATGGAATATTTCATTGTCAAGTGACTCGAAGTTCACCATCAGAGGGTTCTGTTCGGCCCTATCTCGAGTAAGTATGAGAGAACAGGTATATATATAATATATATATATATATAGTTCAATTTCACATTGAGTCTAAAGGTAGTTGATCACTGACCTGATCATATTTATATTCTCTAAAATATATCAATGAGAACTAAAATGATCGTGTACAGTTCTTATTTAAAACAATACAAATTTCACTACATTTTCTTTTTCTTGTGGGTGATATGCTAAATTTAATCCCTAAAGATGTATACATTTTCATTTAGGTATTAATGTTTTGTGTTATAATTATGTTGGCTTATATATTCTGTTTGATGCAGGGGGGTAAATATCAGTGAAAATAATAACAGTGGCAGCGATGACGGAAGTGGTAAATGTAATATCAAAATAAAGAGTGTTCAGAATGGAGTGTTGAGAACCAATTGCTTTGATTGCTTAGATCGAACAAATATTGCTCAGTATGCCTACGGGATTGCTGCTTTAGGACATCAGCTTCAAACTTTTGGATATTTAGAATCCCCAGATATTGATCTGGATGACACTCTTGCTAGACACGTGATGGATATTTATGAGATTATGGGAGACAAACTTGCTCTCCAATATGGTGGTTCACCTGCTCACAATAAGGTTTTTTTTTTTCTCTTCCTTTTACTTCTGGGTAGGATTAATTTCAATCTTAACTTTCATTTGTATACTTTAGACACGAGAAATTAATTAGACAAAGTTGTGCCAGCTAATTCTTAAAAATGTTCTCTTAAAAAACACCATTGCAAAATCAAAATAGCTGTGGAGTTTAAACAGAAAACAAAACTAAGTGAATTGATGTTATTAGTGGGAAGTAGATCAGAGTTAATGATAACTTTGACGCACCATTCTTACATATGCGAACTATTTGGAATGGAAGACTTTGACACCACATCCGGATAAGTATCTCTGGTTTTTTTCATCTTTGAAAATTAAGTTTATAAGCAATATTTTTATTCTATTAAGTGAGAGATAGTGTAATGACCGATGATTTTTTTCTATTAATTGTAAATAGTTGTCAATTTTTCTATCTTTATTTAAAATGTAGTTTTTATTTCTAGAATTTGACTAGCAAACAAATATAAATTTCAAAAACAGAGAAAACTAGAAACCAAATAATTTTCAATAATGGTTTCAATTTCATCAACTGGTCACAGGAATCTACTTCTGAATCGGTATTTCCTTGCAGATATTTTCTGAGAGAAGAGGTCAATGGAAACCAGCAATTGAGTATGTAGATATTATGAAATCTGTTCAACGATTTGTAAACAATGTGTATATGGACGAAGAGAAACAGAACGGCATTGACCTGTGAGTATTTTGGTGGGTTCACTTGTAATTGCAAAAAAAACTTAAAACTGTTTTGTTTTGTTTTGGCAGATTTCTGGGAAACCCTCCTCCTCAAAAGCGCACATTGCTGCTGAATCCAGAAAAGCACAGTAAATGGAGGTTTTTCTCTTAACCTTTATCATAACAGCAATTTGTTTCGTTTGTCTTTTTTGTTTCAACTTAATTAGTTACCTCCTTTCTATGGCTCTTTCACTACTATCCAACCATGAAATAATCTGTCCTGAAGCTAGTTAATTTGTAGATCTAATAGATTTTATCAAAAAATTATTTTCAAAAGGTAAGAAAACAAAAAGTTCATGTAAAAGCAGTAGAGAGGGATAACAACACTGTGACACGGAGTCTAGAAAACATGCAAATTTCAAATTCGTATCAAGGAATGGGAGTGTATCAATAATAGGGGTGTACATAAACGGTTGATATTGTTACTATGTATCTCACCGATAATTCAAACAAAGTTGTATATTTAAACTTTGGGATTGGAATGATTTTTTCAAGGGAAATAGGAATCATGTGTCTTAATTATTTACTTCAATTACAGAAATCATGTTTATAACTAAATCAGTGTATTTGCAGATCTATAATGAAAAGGTCACTTTCAGATAGCAATATTATCATAGGAAGTGAAATTCCTACAGCCCAACAGGATAGTGAACTCCTGCACGAAGAATCGCAAAATAAATGTCTCGTAGAATTATTGCCAGAAGTTTCAACCTATTGCAGGTATGCATCCTTTCCTCTCCATACATACCTTGCTTCTTTCCAGGTTTTATAACACTTTACCTTTCATATTTTTCTAAAAGAAATTTCAATTTTATTGAAAAGTTTAATACACATCTTTGGTTTATTAAATATACAAATTTTTTAGATTTTATCAATGGTGACATCAATATAAAATCTATGAGCGTCTATACTATTGAAAGAAGTTGAATTTTTTATCAAATTGATAAAAATTCTATCAACATGAGTATATCGAAACTGGTATAACATTTCATAGAATTTAAAATTAAATTACATAATTAACCTCATCATTTCGTAGGTAAAAACTTATATCAGTAAATTCATAACTTTTGTTTCCTTTTTATTTTTCATCTAAATATGAAATTTTAAACACCTTCATTTTAAATCTTGTTCATTCCAAAACAAAACAAAAAATTTAAAATCTTTTCTCGAATTTTAAATCATCGTTTCTTAAGCTTTTTTTTTTTTCATAGTTGATTTTAGACATATGTGGTAAAAAAAATATTGTGTAGAACAAATAAATTAAATATAGAAGATCTCAGTATCAGTTGTATTAGATGTGCTAATAATTAGAAGGGAAAAAAAATGGGCAGGTACACAAGCCCAGAATTTCCGAAGGTAGTTTCAAGATCTGAATCAATCGCCTCTAAAGATGAAGAGTTAGAAATGAGGTAATTTTAAATACATTGTCTCTCTTATAATCTCCTTACAATTCGAAATTACATTAAATAATGACTGACTGATTAAAACTACAGAACGACCTCGAGATTTCTTACAGCAGATTGGTATTCTGAATCGCTTTATTCTTGTGAAGAAGATCTCTATAACAAGTAAGTCACTTTTGTTTCTTTCTTTTTATCAAATTACAATTTTAAGTTCAATACCTAAAGACTTATTGGATATAACCCTTTTAACTTTTTTTTATCTAAATTTGGTCAAGTCTATGTTTTGAGAATTAAAACATTACTTTAAGAAAGATGAAAATGTTGGTAATAGATTGAGAGAAACCCAAACACAAATGTGGTTAATAATGCTACGCTACGACAAAGATAATTTCAAAAACAAAAAATTAATAGCAAAATCATTATTCAAGACAACCAAAGCTTTTCGAAAACCACCAATTAGCTCCCTTTGGTTTTTGTAATCATTTTTGTTTTCTATTTTTAAAAAATGACCTTATTTTCTTGTAATTTTTTACAATAGTTTGTACCATCTCTAATTGATTTTTTAGTCAAATTTTTAAAAACAAAAACAAAAACAAAATAAAACAAAAGTTTTAAAAACAAAAACAAAACAAAACTTTTAAAACTGCTCTCTCTCGTTTTCAAAATTTGGTTTTGGGCTAAATTTTTAAAAACCGAAAACCACGCTTACAATTAATAACTATTTTTTTTTCTTTTTCTCTAAATTAAGCTTATAAACCAAAAGTTTGTTTTTGTTCTTGGAATTTGGCTAAGAACTCAACAACGATACTAAAAAAATTCACAACATTATAAGACATGAAGAGAAACAGACATTAGAGAAAACATAATAACTTTAAAATACAAAAAAATAGAATAGTCGTCAAACAAGAGTCGGTTTTCAATTTTGGTAGCTCTTTGAAATAGACTCAAAATTAAAATTTAATCGATTTATTAATCTTGAAAATTGTTACCGTTTTTTCACAACGGTAAACATTTTGTTTTTGGGTTTTTAATTCTTTGCTACCCAAAAACCAACCCTAATATTGAAAACCTAAGGAAAGTAGATTTTTAAAATGTATTTTTAGATTTTTAAAACGTGCATTTATTTATAAAATTTGAGAAAGAATTTCAACTCAAAATAAATATCATGATCATGGTAAAAAAAAATCAAGAAAAACAAACTACATTTCCATAAAGGGTCTTTTCAAATATAACAAAAAGATCATAAAATATTAACACAAGTGACAAAAAAGTTCAAATGTAAAAGCAGGTTAACCTTTTCCCCCTTCTATAATCCAATGCAAGATGTATGACACTTTAATATTTGTGGATAGAGTGTTTTATGTTCTTTTATTTGTGGGGTTTTATGAGCAGAACTATGAACTTCTCGGAAGAGAATGGAGAGGACAGTAGCTATCCAATGTTCGATTTTGGAAGATGGATCACTAGGGGAGGTACCTTTTACATTTGAATTAATTATGAGTATTTAACCACTCTTAACCCTAAAAAACAACGTTGTTGAATATCTTTCCCAAGGCTTTAATTGTAAATACAGTTGTGTAGATCGGGGGGAAAGGGGAAAGCTGCTAACAAAGTTAACAGCTAGGAGAGATCCATGTATCACCTTGATTACCATTATATGTATATTCTAATCATCTTTTTTTCCTTTTTTCTTATTTCTCATTAATAACTTGTTACTATTTTTGGTTTGTTCCAACATACTAACTACCATAAAGTTAATAAAAAAAATCATGACATTATTTATAAAAAAATCACAAATTGTAAATCATCGTTCTTATAAAAAAATTTAAGAAATTGATCAAAATCTTAAATTAACAAACATTTAATTAATTAGAACATTTTGAAAAAGAAAATCTGTTTTTAAATAGCAACATTATTGAAAAAAATCACGGATGTCTATCTAGATCTTGATATATCATTATCTATTACATGTACAAAAGTAAAATATTTTAATGGTTTTGTAAATAAGTTTGCTCATTTTAGAAACATTCTGGTTTTTTTTAAATCGAATTGACATTTAAATTCTTCTAAAATAACCACTATATCTATAACTGCTATAGTATAACTACTCTATACTATAGCGCGCCCAAAACAATCACATACAATTCAAGTAAAATAAAATTCAGAGTTATGCACTTTTAAACTTCGTAAAATCTAGATTTAAAAATACACCAATATTAAGAATAAAAATAATTTATGGTTATTATAATTATTATTTTAATTTCAGATCTTTTTATTCTTACCGAATTAAAAAATATAAAAATGACAAAATAAATTTAATTATTTGTTGTTATGTTTATATTGATTTTTTCTTTTTTTGGAAATGTTTGGAGCATCTCAAGATGTACCAAACTTTGTGCCTCCCACGGCTTTAGTGCTAAAATAGGGTAATTTTGAAAAGAATTTGCAAAAAAAACAAGTTGTATGAAAACTATTTGCAAAAATAGTGTAAGATTTTTGTTTATTGGGTTCAGTCTTTACAAAAAAACTGAAATATAATTTTTATAAACACTAAAACAGTCATTTTTATCGTTTTATTGCAACTCAATAAATTTATATAGTATTTAATATTTAATATAAACTTAGAAAATTAATTGACAATTTTATTGTTTATTTAAATGTCAAAGAGGGCTTCAATGTTCTACCTTTGAAAGAGAAAAAATTATTTAAGTTTTAAAAATGGACTTATAGAAATGAAAAAAAGGTTCAAATATATAAAAAGATGAAACGAAAATAAAAGGAAAAACCCAAAAGTTTTCGTGTATATATGTGTTTCGGTCTTGACTGAACTTAAAAAGATTAATAAAAAAACTTATGTTCCCGTCTTTTGTAAAGAAATGGCCCTATTTTAACACTAACATCCTCGCACAAAAAAATATTAAAATATTTAAAGAATTTGGCATGTGGGAAATTATGATTGGACAAATTTGTCCAATCAGGTGAGACGGTATTCCTTTTTAACTCCAAAGTTTTATTACAGGAAAGAGAGGTGGAATAGTAGGTTACCTTAGGGGTTGCACACTAGGAGTGAGGCATCCTTTTCCATCAGCCATAAGAGGCACATATACTGTTGTATGCTTCCCATTGTTATGACTTATTAGCAAGAAATTCAATGTAACATAGAGTACTATTAGTTAAATCTGTGTCATAAAATACAATGATAGCTAGGGAAGTTACAGAAAGCAGACTCCATGCAACGAGTTTAAAATCAAGGCAATGTATTAGAACAGATTAAACCATGGTTACATTACAAATCTATAATCTCTAATGTTTGTGTATCATGTTAAAAAGGGCATCGTTGCAATAGAAGAAAACGAGGGAAAATGAATGATATTCTGTTTTCTCAGTTAAAATACAATGTGGAATGACTAACAAACTTTTAACTAATTGTAGTTATTAGGATACAACTGTTCACGTTTAATTTGTGAGTGGTTGTTAGATGATATATAATACCTACTAGCTTAAGCTTTGGGTTAATTAGTGATTTAAAATGATATTAGAGCACGTGGTCTATGCTCAAGCTCATGTATTGTTATTTCCTTCTCAATTAATATGTGTTTTTATTTGTTAGGTCTTTCATATATTTCAAGTACACAAGTGAGAAAGAGAGAGTTAGATGATATATAATTAAATGCACATTCACCTACTAACTTAAGTTTTAGGGTCAACTAGTGATTTACGAGTTTCCAATTGCTAACGTACACTTTTACTAATCTTCCAGGACAATAATCAACTAGAAACTATAAACTTTTTTATGCTAATGAAACTTGTAACATGTCACACATTCTAGGGATGACCGCTATAGTTAGAACTCATTCCTCCCACCCGTTTATTATTAAACCCACTATGGTTGGTTTTACTACATACAAATCAATCAGTTGTAATCTTATTTTAAGAATGTATTAAAAACTTGTCTAGTTTATCTTACGCTGTATTTTATATTTCTCAAATGTGAGGACCCACAAGTCTAGAAACTTTCAGGATTAAACCTTGGCCCACACGTCTGTATATTATAAAGGATTATGCCTTTGGTGACATTACAAAGTCAAATCTACACTATGATATTTTGGTAGTTATGTCTAATAGGCAGTACATGAGTTCTTAAAAGTACAATCAAATATTTTATTCGTTACTAAACTTCAATCTTGTATTTGGTATAATCTTGACCTTCCAATTTTGTGTTGAAGTACAATAATTTATAAAAATGTCTTATTAGTCAAATACTTGTTAGATAATTTTTAAATGTTTGACAAATTGAAGGCTTATTATGGATATGCAACCTTAGATATTCAAACCAATACAAGTTAACATAATGTATTAGACTCCATTAGTTAACTATTTGGTTTATTTCTTTTTGAAATTTAAGCTTATAAACACTAAACCTATTAATTTTTCTTTACTTCTATCTACTTGTTGGGAGTGCCTTCAAAAATGAAAACAAACACAATTTTTAGAAACCAAAAACAAAATAGTTATCTAACAAGGACTTAACAATTGGTTGAAGGAATTGAATGTATATAGATATAATTTTCATCTTAATGATAAATCTGAGGATAAAAATAAGAGTAATGAGTATAAAAGTTAAACTTTACATGAACAAAATTGTCGAACCTACTTCAGCATTCCAAAGACTCCTTTATCATTTCTTTATCATAGCTTTAGTGAATATGAAATCATAGTATTTACGTCATCAGCAGATCATAATAGCAATAAATTAATGCATGCAACTAATTAATCTGTATCACCACATGCAAGAGTATAAAAGGCAAAAGAGATGCAATAGTTACCGATCGATTATCAAAACCACTCCTTGCATCAGCCACAGAAGGCATCCTCTTCATGCTTCCATTTCTTTTCTAGGCGTGTAATCTAGTGTCAACATAAAGCAGAGGAAAATCGCTATCGTAAAAAGCAATGAGTTGAAAATTGGTAAACTATAGAATTACGTAAAGTAAAAATTCAAGGAAGCGTAAAGGTCTAAAACTACATACATATAATGCATCCGTCAGATAACAAACTTGATGGTTAGAGCATTGAATCGTTTAATCACCATTTGGTTTTTAGTTTTTTAAAATGGTTCTTTTTTTTTTTTTAACAATTTCTTTGCCAATGCATCTTTTCCATAGTAATTGGCTTCTAGGTCAAAATTCTAAATACGAAAAGTAGTTTTAAAAAACTATTTTCTTAGTTTACAAAAGGTAGCTTGATTGGTTTTGAAAATGTTACTAAAAAGTATATAATGAGACATACAAATCAATACTGAAGTATCTATAAACTTAAATTTAAAAAATCGACAGCTAAAAAACTGAATGATAGTCATACGGACCTAAGTGCGATCCGTTTTCAGATCAAGAAATGAGACTCACTTAATGATATATGTAGCAAGCAATTGCAGGGGCACTGTATAAATCAAGAGATGAGACCTTCCAAATCCAGACTAAATGGTAAAAATGATGTTTGATTTACTCATTACCTTTCTCTGTAGCAATGAGTTAGATGATAATTCAGTCTTCAGTGTCATAGATAAATAATTTGTTTATCTTATATATATATGTATATTAGTATACTTGACATGTGAGATCATTAATTTTAAGTTACGCGTTTAGTAATCTTACATATACAATCTTCTTAAGATCATTTCTTAAACTACGTATTTACAGATAACAAGCTAAGTTACATGCAGAATTAAAACAATTATTGTCGATATCATTAACTCTATTAGCATTGATGATACCTACTAAATCGCGGCAGGCTTGCTGCCACAACCTAATATATAACCACATCACTTTGAGAGTTCATCATATCATGATTGATATTCTGACTCGTGAATAAGCAGTACATCAAAGAAATTGTTGAAGATTGAAATAGAATTTCCCGACGCACGAACATACACTCACAATCAAATTCCGTTGATACTCAAGATTACTCCATATAGATCAAAATTACTACATATACTCGGTTGATACTTAACATTACTCCATATATATACACTCGACACAGGAGATCATTTATTTTAAGCTAGCACGTTTAGTAATCTTACACATACAATCTTTGAATTTCATATCTCAAACTGCATATTTACGGATCACAAACTAAGTTACATGCAAAATTAAAACACAAATCACAGAAACTCGAACCGTATATGTGAAGTAATTATTATCGATATCATCCACTCCATTATTATTGCTGATGATACCTATTAAATCGCGGCAACTTGCTGCCAAAACCTAATAGATCCACATCACTTTGAGAGTTCATCATATCAAGATTTCTATTATGGTGAATAAGTAGAACATCAAGGAAATAGTTGAAGATTGAAATAGAATTTTCGATTCGCGAACATATTATCCTCAGGATTACTCCATATGGATCAAAATATGGCATCGCATTCAATAAATTTGACGAAGAAATAAATGCAATAAGCAAACAATCGATGTTTCCTACGTCAAATTCAGCCAAACTCCATGACTAAACAATAACGACAACAGAAAATCGCCTTAGAATTCCAGATTCCCGCAGAAGCCAAACAGTAATCAGATCGCGAAGTGGAAACGATAAAGAAATAATAGAAGAAACTGATTAATCATACCGTCATTAGTGCTGAACTCGAAAACGGAGAGCTCCATTACTCGAAGTCACCGTTTTCAGCAGCTTCAGGATCGAACACAGCATCATTCCGATCAAGTCGCTGTTCAACGTCTTCTTGTTCCTTCTATGACCATTGGCGATGCGAATGATCGCACTCTGATATAGTGGCGGACTACACGATCCGCACTAAAACTGAATTATGACCCGCGCTTTTCGCTTTTGGACCGATATTTATAGCACCGAGTTACACGTTTCCGCACTAAACAAAGATTCCAAAAATATTATTTTAACCCCTGTAGTTTAAGTCTCTTTCCACTTTCACCCATATACCTTTGTCTAATTTTATTCTTCTACTCCCAATAAATCTTCAAGTTAGCAATTGCAATTTATTTGTTACTAATTGTTTCATAGTGTTGTTTTTACTTGAAGATTGTTATTCTCGTCTAACAAACTCGTTTTAAAGTTTTAATTAAATTATATGTAATAAATTTAAGATTTATTAAAAGTGCACTGAATTTTTCAGATATGATCTAAAATAGTATTTTAACTTTTTTTCTTAACTATCAAATTTGTAATTAATATTAGGCCATGTTACTAACACTTATTAGTTCTACAAATTGAACCATGCTAGGTTTAATCTTTATTTATAAATTTATTTATTTAATTAATGATATGATAGTTTCGAGTATAACAATGAATATTAGTATATATAATAGCATGTTTAAAAAATAAAATTATAAATATAGCAAAGTTTAAAAAATTATTACGGATAAATTCGATTAATTTTGTTGTAATTATAATTTTTAAAAAAAATTATTTATATATTAATTATTATTTATAGAATAAACGGGCAGCTTACTTATACTGGGCCGAACTTTAGGCCCAATGTTAGACTAAAATGGGTCATCCAATGGGTTTTTGGTCGAACCCCCCCAAATTTTGTTAAAACCCTGTCTCCCGCGAAATGCAGCTTCGCGAGCTCTACAACAATGGCGGCTTCTAAAGCCACCAACAAAGGTTCAAACTCCATGGACGACATCGAAGCGCTCAAAGGCGAAATTGCTTCTTTTGCTTCTTCACTCGGCCTCGCGTCTTCAACTCCATCTTCAGGGTTCAACGATGTCGATTTTCGTAAACAAGGCCCTATCAAGCCTATCAAACACACAAAAAAATCGAAACGAACTCCAGAGCAAGAACCCACCAAAATCCAGAACCCAAAAGCTGCCACTCCCAAGTCTAAGGAACAGCCGAAGCCGAAGCCTAAGCCCCCTGTTCTTTCTCTCGATGTTGACAAGGATAAGCCTCGAAGTTTTGACAAATTCAAGAACTTGCCGAAGCTTCCTTTAGTTAAAGCCAGTGTTTTGGGTTCGTGGTATGTTGATGCTGCAGAACTGGAAGCGAAAGTGATGGGAAATGAGAAGAAGGCTGAAATGAACAAAAACATGGAGGAGTGGAAGAAACTGGTGCAGAAGAAGAGGGAGCTTGGGGAGAGATTAATGGCGCAATATGCATTGGATTATGAGGCTTCAAGGGGGAAGAGTGGAGATATCAGGATGTTGGTCACCACTCAAAGGTCGGGTACTGCTGCTGATAAGGTTTCGGCATTTTCAGTCATGGTGGGGGACAATCCAGTTGCCAATTTGAGGTCACTTGATGCGTTGTTAGGTCAGTTTTAAAGTAATTTTTCACTTAAAAAAAGAACCAAGGCGTAATTTTTTTAGTTGAGTTGCGGATAAATTTGTATGCTTGTTTCTTTGTATTGTGGATATTTCATTCTCATTATAGAGAAGAATTTGACTTGCTTGTTTTGGAATTTTGATACTTGTTGCTTGAAATCAACTAATATTTGTTTATTCTTTAAGCTCCTGTTTGAGGTTTTAGAGGTCGCTGGATTTTATTGTTTAAGTCCTAAACCCTAAACTAAGCCCATTCAGATACAAAATGTTGGTTTGTCTAAAAAAGTCTGTGTTAGTTAAGTTAATAGGGTGGATTTGATAGTTACATTATAGCCTAGGATTTGCATCATGTTTTGTTCTGAAATAGTATTTTTTTGTTTGTTTTTAAAGGGATGGTCACATCAAAAGTGGGGAAGCGCCATGCATTGACGGGTTTTGAAGCGTTAATGGAACTGTTCATCTCAAGGTGGCATCTCTAGTTGTGGTCTCTATTGTGCAGTAGAGTAGTTTTACGGATTTGCTATCATAAACTTACCTCTTACGTCCTTGTGTCAGTTTGTTGCCTGATCGGAAATTGAAGAATTTACTACAACGGCCATTAAATCAACTTCCTGATACAAAAGATGGCAATTCGCTGTTACTATTTTGGTTTTGGGAGGAATGCCTGAAGCAAAGGTACTTTGCATTTCCTTGTACTTTTTGAGCAGAATGCCACTTGATGATATATTTTTACTCTTTATGAAAGTGGCAGACTAAGTCTGATACGTTAGGATCAAATTTGATTTCGAAAACAGATTTCTTGCATTACCTTGATATGGTTGTTTTTTGAGAACTCCAATGGACCATGCTTTCCAAAACCATCTCACTGTAATTACACTACTTGATAGCTTTTGCAATTTGGAGTTCCTTTTTGTAATCTCTTTTGTTTGAAACTTTAAAATTTCTTATCTGATGTTAAATTTTCAAGGTATGAGCGATTTGTTATTGCTCTTGAGGAAGCATCGAGAGATGATCTACCAGCGCTGAAAAATAAGGCCCTGAAGGTTGTCTTTCTAACTCTCACTCATTGCACACCATTTATTCCCACCTCTTTTGCTCTTCTTTTGTTTAGTCCTATTATTAGATTTTTTAGCATCAAGTGTTTCAATCGTGGAAACAATAGTGGACCTTTGTGTTCAAATTAACTTTTAGAATAGTTTATTCTAAGACTGAACCAAAAAGTGCTTAAATTTCACTGTTGTTCCAGACCATTTATGTGCTACTTAAGAGTAAATCTGAACAAGAGCGCAGGCTACTGTCGGCACTAGTTAACAAAGTGAGTTGAACATTCTTTTTCTTTTATCTTATTTTGTTTTTAATATTTATATATTGGTGGTTATGGTTTTTATTGCATATACCTTTTTGATATCGTCTTCCAGTTGGGTGATCCTGAAAACAAGACTGCTTCCAGTGCGGATTATCATTTATCAAACCTATTGTCTGAACATCCAAACATGAAGGTATGATGTTAGACATAGACATTGCTGGTACCTCTTCTGTCCATTATCCACCATCCATAAAAATTGATGCTTCATTTAGGGTGGTTTTTACAAGTTATTGAACCTGGCCGATGTACAGATTTATCTTATATAAAGCTTTTGTGCAAAAACTTCTCCATGATTTTGTATAGGCTGTCGTAATTGACGAGGTGGACTCTTTCCTTTTCCGGCCTCATTTGGGATTACGAGCAAAGTATCATGCTGTATGTCTCTCTTACTCACCATACTCTTTTGTGTCTAGAAATTCTTTATGGAAGAGCTCAGACTCCTTTCCTGTGGTTTTATAGGCTAACCTTTTTATATGAGATTGTGCAGCAAGTACTATTATCTCTGGAGATTTTGGGAACCTTCTACTAGGCGCACTGTATTGATGTTTAGTAATTTTCATGTAGGTGAATTTTTTGAGCCAAATGCGCCTCAGCCAGAAAGGAGATGGACCGCAGGTGGCCAAACATTTGATGGATGTGTACTTTGCATTGTTCAAGGTAATTTTGTAGTTCGCTTTTATTACTAAATAGTTTTTATTTCTGTTGTTTAATTTTAGTATAATAGTATCTATGTATGCCTCTATTATAATATTTAGGTAAATCGAATTTTAGTGAACTTTTATTAGGTTCCAATTACACTATTGAAAGTTGAGTGATATATAGAAGTCCTTGACATTTATGGAACAGTAGAAATGATATGATGCTATGATCACTTATTGGATTACTGTTGGCTAATTTCACACAAGATGGATTCATAGAAAACGAAGGTTGATTTGATTAGTTGATCTTAACAAGTCATCTCAAATATACTAGTTTCACTATTTGGCGGGACTCGTTGTGTGGTCAGTGGAAGAAAATGATTTGTGCAATAATTGCAGGTTTTGGTTGCTTCTGAAGATCAGAAGAAGCAAAACAGTGGTGAAGAAGACAAGAAAAAAGCTTCAAGGTCTTCAAAAGACATAAAAGCAAAAGTTCTTTCAGAATCACATGTCGAAATGGATTCGAGGATTTTATCTGCTCTTCTAGCTGTTAGTATTCTGTTTATTTTTGTAAAGCTATAAATTGAGAAATTGTAAATAGAGGCAAATTTAAGTGTGTTTTTTTTTTCCTGATCCTATGTATGGGCGTTTCATTTATATTTCAAGCTTTCTGTGTGACTTTGTCTAATAGGGAGTGAATAGAGCCTTCCCCTATGTCTTGAGCAAGGAAGCTGATGACATCATTGAGGTTCAATCACCGATGCTTTTTCAGCTCGTAAGCTCAATGGCATATGCTAATTTTATTTTAGGAGTTCTGAGGCTACGTTATCGAAGTGCTTGAGTTTCATTAAATGTCTACTTTTTCAGGTTCACTCCAAGAATTTCAACGTGGCAGTTCAAGGGTTTATGCTTCTCGATAAAGTATCGTCCAAGAATCAAGTTGTCAGTGACCGCTTCTTCCGTGCCCTGTACTCAAAATTATTACTTCCAGTTGCCATGAACTCTTCAAAGGCAAGCCAAACTCACTAATCTGTTCTTTTGAAACGTCGAGCACTCCAATACAAACTTTACATGCTCAAATCTTTTTTAAGAGCATCTTGATTTTGAAGGAAAATATTGTTTATTGAACTATTTGCAGGCAGAAATGTTCATTGGACTTCTTCTGAGAGCTATGAAGAGTGATGTGAACTTGAAGCGTGTAGCTGCTTATGCAAAGCGCATCTTGCAGGCAATTATCACAGTCTTCCTCCCAATGTGATTTTACCTTTTTGTTCTTAAGAGTTTACATTTGTTGCGCAATTGCTATATCTGAAATCTTTGATGTACAGGTTGCTCTTCAACAACCACCTCAATATGCCTGTGGATGTCTATTTCTTCTTTCTGAAGTTCTTAAAGCAAGGCCTTCCTTATGGTAATGCTGGCTTGTACGATTTAATGATGATTTTATGTTTGATTTGGAAGGATTAACAATATTTACTCATTTCAGTTAAGTCTAAAAGATCCTTGGTTTACAGGAATATGGTTCTCCAGAGTGAGTCAATTGATGACGAACTTGAACATTTTGAAGATGTAGTAGAAGAAGAAAATATGAACGAAACAAGCACTGAACTCAGAGAACATAAAGATGATGTCGAGCTTGGTGGTCCCAGTGATGGTGCTTCATCAGGTGACGACGACTCTCCTGATGAAGATGACGACTCTCCAGTCTCTCATTCTGAAGACGAAAGTTCAGATGATGATGGGGAGTTGCTCATGAGGTATGATTCAAAAGATACTGTTGAACCTGCCATAAAAAAATCTGGTGAAAATGAGCAGCAATCTCTTACACCTTCTAAGGGGCTGTCACTTCCTGGAGGGTACAATCCACGGCACAGGGAGCCATCTTACTGGTAATTACCTTTCTCAAATTTTTTTAGCAATTTTCATTCCACATACAATTCTAAATCAATGTGGTATAATCTTATTCACAAGTGGTTAATAGCCAATCCATCCAGTTACATATATTAGTTTAACATGACTCGAAAGCCACGAGCCACTTCAATTATTCTTTTTTTTTTCTTTCTTTCTATGTCAATTTTCACTCATTAATTCTTATTGAACCACCAGTAATGCAGATCGTGCAAGCTGGTGGGAGCTTGTAGTACTAGCTTCTCATGTGCATCCGTCAGTTGCTACCATGGCTCAAACTCTTCTTTCCGGTGCTAATATTATCTACAACGGGAACCCACTTAATGACTTGTCACTTACCGCTTTCTTGGACAAGTTTATGGAGAAGAAACCAAAAGCAAGTACATGGCACGGTGGTTCCCAAATAGAACCAGCCAAAAAGGTGCTTAATTGAATTTGCTAATCTATGATTTTTTTATGTGACATTTTCATGTTTTTTTTCGTGCTTTTGAGTGTCTGCATGCATAAAATGTTATTGGATTTAGGTATCTGACTTGTGTTCTGTTTCCCTCAGCTTGACATGAACAATCATTTAATTGGACCAGAAATATTGTCATTGGCTGAAGAAGATGTGCCCCCAGAAGATCTCGTGTTCCATAAGTTCTACACATTTAAAATGAACTCCTCGAAGAAACCAAAGAAGAAAAAGAAGAAAGGAGCAGATGAGGAGGCTGAAGATTTGTTCGGTGGAGCTGTTGAGGCTGACGACAATGACGACCCTGCCGAAGATCTGTCAGACGTTGACATGGTTGGTGGGGATGAGAGTGATAACGAAGAGATTGAGAATTTGTTGGATTCTGCTAATCTGTCGGGTGAAGTAGATGGCGACTACGACTATGACGACTTAGATCAAGTAGCCAATGAAGATGATGAAGACTTGGTTGGTAATTCAAGTGATGAGGAGATGGATATTCATTCTGACATTGCAGATGGAGAAGATTTAGGTTCTAGCAGTGATGAAAAGCTTAGTGGCAGTGATAATGATAACTTGGGACAGGATTCAGACGATGAACCTAAGAAGAAGAGGAAAGCAAAAGCATCACCTTTTGCAAGTCTCGAAGATTACAAGCACATAATAAACAAGGATGGTGATCATAAAAAGAAGTCTACTAAAGGGGAAACAAAGCCAAAATCAAAATCGAATTCGAAGGCCAGGAAGAGGAAGAGAGACTCTCGCAAGTAGGTAATTCCCTTCCTGTCCTTAATTAGAACCCCCTTCCATTGAAAAACAATCAATGCCTACCAAACCTGCATAAGAAAATTTATGATTAGAATTGTCATCTTAGGTTTGGTTGGTAAACAAAAAATTAATATGAATGAGCATTCTTTACATTCGTTCTGGCTCGGATCATCGACACAAGAACCAACAGACATCGCCATGTGGGGGTGTCGGCTTTTGACATCAGGTTTGCTAAACAAATTCTCATTCAGAATTACATTGTCTTCTGTGATTCCTATATTAAAATCTTTAATCCACTTTGTCTTGGTATTTTTGTGCACATCCTAAAGAATACATTACACAGAGACACCATATCTTCAACATGGTGAAGTTTTTGTTTGTTTCTATCAGATTCATGAATTCCATATATGATTGATTGATTGATCTTCAAGATTCTGAGCTGCAGTCTCTGGTTATATGGGTTCAATATTCAGGCAAAGATAAAATTATGCCTTCAGTTCTGATATGTGATTGATTAGTGCAATGATTGAACCGAAACGATCCAATCTATTATATTGGGACCGAGCTGTAAAGTTTCTTCACCAAACACAGAATAAGGATGAGAAGGCTTTAGTTAAGGTAGCTACCATAAGAAAACAAAAGAAAAGCTTAAAAGGAAAGCAAGGAAGGGGTGGCATTGTTTTGTGCTGATGAGTTTATAGGTGGCGAACTATCACGATTGTATATTGGACAACAAGTTGTCACAAATTACTCTTTAGATCTCATTCAGGTTCTCTTGTTTTGTCCTTTTTTCTGTCTTCTCTATTTGGACCACCCAAAACCATTGGCTTTTGGTGTGAAAAACTTTTCTCCAACTGACAACCTTCTCTATGATTAGCTATGGTGGAGAGAATTCAAGTTCTTTCTTTAAAACTGACTGTGAACTGGAAATCTTATCAACATGTCAGTGATTTATTACCCTGCAATTAATAACATTCACGAATTGTGTAGAGTTAGTGACTGTTAAATGTGAAGGAAAGGAGCCTATACTACCGTAGCAGTAGTATTTTTCTAGGGGTAGGATTTGGATACTAACAGATATCACATTGGTCAAAAGAAGTTGACAACATAGATGCGAAATAAACATTTCAGAGCGAACTTAGCATAGAACGGATTACGCATCGAGAATTCAATCGAATTGATTTGATTCCTCATTGTAAAATTGAGAAAGGGAGTTGACTGATAAATACTAATAATTGGGAGAAAGATCCCTTAATCATTAAAGTTGAAAGAGTAAACTGATGTGTTACTGAGACAAGACGAGAAAAAGGATATGGATTTGAAAAATGTTTGGTTGGAAAAATGAAAAGCTGAGAAGGCAGATAACAAAAACATAGAGTTGCAGCCAAAAAAAAACAAAAAAGAAAAAGGTAATTAAATGAAAGGTAATCAAGCTTTTTTTTCCTTTCTTTTTTCCTTTTTTGAATCAAAGACGAATTTTTGAAGCTGGATGGCATTGGCAGATTACCAACCAACAAGCTTTCTTTCTTTCTTTTTTAATTTTTGTTTTTGTTTGTAATTAAAATTCCTTTCTTTTTTTTTTTTTAAATTTCTTTTTTGCACGATTCCTTTTTCTGACACTATTGATATGCTTAAATATTTGTTCATATTGACATAATAATCCCTTCTTTATTTTTATTTTTAATACCCTTTCAAAACGACAACTAGCTCTTCACTGGCATTTTCCACACCTATCCCTTTTTCTTTTCCCAACTCATTTTCTCTCTCTCTAAACAAAACACTTCTTATTCTTATCTATTTGTTCCTATTATCATCTTATTTGATATTTAGCTTCAATTTAGTCCCTTAATTTTAATAAATTTCTCCCTAACACCCTCACTTTCTGTGGAATTTATCAATGCATTAAAGTCTATAATGTGAAAGAGAAAAAAAAAAAAAAAGCTAAATCACAACTAGTAAAAGTAGTATGATGAGTCGATTAAATGTAAGTTTTCTCTATTCATTATTCATTAACTGAAAGTATTTAATTAAATTTATCATAGTCTTATACATGAAATTTGTGTTCAAACTTCTATAATGTTATTTTCTTCTTTATTATTTAATATAGTATTGTAAATGATTATATAAATTACAAGATGGATTTGTAATTTATCACTCACAATAATTAGAACAATCATAAATTGTAAAAGAGAGAAGAAATCTAATAGAGGTAGTTTATGACAAAGCTTCACACTGATAAATTGTTAGTATTCATTATTTGGTAACAACATCCAACAATGATATATTTGGAATTATTCGATCAAATTTTAGAAATTAATTTGATCAATTAATTTAAGTTTTGAACTATAGCCCATTAAATAGGTTAATATAATCATAAACCAACTGATCAAAATATTACTCACCCTCTTAAAAGGCTAATTTCAAAATTATAAATTGATCTTGTATGCATAATACGTGTATTAAAATACACATGAGAACTTCATAGTTTCACTTTATTTTCTTAATTCATTCCTCTGTTGAATAATTTATATCGAGTCCCCATAATATAAATATCCAAATTGATTCTTCCGAAATAAAAAATAACCAAATTGATTTGTCAATATAATAAAAGGAAAATTTTAAAAATTGAAAACTGATTATTGATTAATTGATTAAAATTGATTAATGAAATTACACGCGTCAAAACTGGTACGTATATGTGGATGATTATGTACTAATTATAATTTTAATACAATATTAATACATTACAATGGAATGTTTTAATTAAATTACAAAACAAATTCATTTCTTTTTTATTTTCTTCATATCTAAAATTGAAATAAAATAATAATAATAATAATAATAATAATAATAATAAAAACAACCAAAGATATATTTATTTATCAATATACGTGTGGGCCATGCACGTATAATTCTTCTTCTTCCATTTCCCTGTTTTATATAACGAAGCTTCCCTTTATCTTTCCCTCACCTTCTTCTAATTCTCTCTCAATTCTTTTTCCCTTTTCTCTTTACAATTTTCCGCCATGGTCAAAGCCGGAACTCTCACCAAGCTCAAGTCAGCCATTAAGAGATGGCCCTCGATCACCAAGCTCGGTCGGAGCTCCAGCTCCGTTTCGGTTGCCGCAGTGAGCGATGGTGCCAATGTTGGTGAAAACATCAACTCCAAGGAGCTTCGCACGGTCTACGTTGGTAAGTCACGACGACCATATTTTGTCAGCTTAGATGTCGTAACACATCCTCTATTTCAAGAGTTGGTTGATAAGTCGTCGTCGTTTGAGGAGGATGGTGAGTTGGTGGTTTCTTGTGAGGTTGTGATGTTTGAGCATTTGTTGTGGATGTTGGAGAATGCGGCGACGCAGTTGGGGTCGACCGAGGAACTTGTCGAATTCTACACTTGTTGACTCGATGGTTATAGGGACGGATGAACGACGGCAACGACGAACGACATGCATAATACAAAGTCTAATAATTTGATTAAGGTGTAAAGATGTTGGTAGCTAATGTTTGTTGAGAGAAGTTGGTCGTTGATGGGAATGTGTAATTTTTTTTTTAATTTTTAATTTTGTGATAATTAATCATGATTAATTAAACAATATAATTAAAGATTGCTACTTATATATATCATTACATCATTCAATTTTATTTCTTGGGTTTTATTGTCATCTTTCTATTAGTTCATTGAAATTTGTTCCAATTGAATGAATAAATTAACTCACTCTTAACCGAATTGGACTTTTGTGAAGAATTTAAAAAATGAATGTAAGTATTTATTTAAATTATTTCAATCAATTTAGCGTTAAATTAATCGGTTGATTGACGGTTAATTTTTAATTTTGATGATTATAGATTTAAAATTTAATTTACAAATATGGACATTTATTTTTTTAAAAAATATTTATGGTGTTGTTCGCACGAGATTTCTGGAGAAATTTGATTCGTGGAGTTGAATTTGAGTTAATGTTGTATTTTATTGATTTTGTTGCGATGTGGTTCAATCTCTAGAATTTGATCATTTGATTATCTCTCGACTAGATGCTTACGCTTGATTTGGAGAAGATGCTCTTCAAGTTGGTTGAATGTCTGCGCTTGATTTGAGGAAGTGGAGCACTTAATGTTCTTGAAGTTTGTTAAACGTCCACGCTTGATTTGGAGAAGCGGAGTACGTGATGTTCTTCAAGTTGGTTGAATGCATGCGCTTGATTTGAGGAAGCGGAGCAAATGATGTTCTTAAAGTTTGTTGAACGTCCACGCTTGATTTTGAGAAGTGGAGTACGTAATGTTCTTCAAGTTGGTTGAATGTCTGCACTTGATTTGAGGAAGCGGAGCACGTGATGTTCTTGAAGTTGGAGTCTTGGAAGAAAGTTTGTATCTTCAAATGAGCTTCAATCTTCGAGGGAAGTTTGAGTCTTAAAAGAAAGCTTATATCTTCAAATGAGCTTCAATCTTTGAGGAATCTTCGAGGTTGGTCGACTTTAGGAGTTAGGGAGTCTTCTAGCTCTTAAAGAGAATTCTCTCTAAACCTTCTAGAGTAAAAAATTTTCAACCTCTTTAAGAGAACTCTTCTATTTATAGAATTCTCTGGGGGCTTTATGGGTTTGAGTCTGGTTGGTCCATAGACCAGACCCATGGGATCAACTCGATGGATTTGGGTTATATTTAGTCTTTTGGCTCGATTAAGCTTATTTTTGGGCTTAATTGAACTTAGTCCAAGTAAATAATATTTAATTGAACCAAAATAATTAAATTGATCCAACGGTTAAGATGAAAACATCTGACATTATTACAATTGGCCAATTTATGTTTTCAATTTTTAATTTGAGGCATATGTCAATTTTAATTAGTCTCAAATTCAATTATTTGCACTTTTCATCATTAATTTAATAAATGATGTGGCAATTTGTGATTGGTCTCAAAAAAATTTATTCAACATGTGCATCTCGATTTTTTCACCTTCCATTAAATTGTCCAATCATAAAAATTTATCATACGAAATATTTTATAATTTTTTTAAAGATAGTTACAAATATAGTAATTAAATTCAAAATAATTAAGTATATAGCGATATTTTTAAAAAAATTGCAAATATAGTAAAATCTGTAAAAGTTTTATAATTGATAGATTATGTTGCAAATATTGATCTATAATTGATGAACCAAAAGAATCTATTAGCAAATAGATAGACTTTGTTATATTTACAATTTTTTTTAAATATTGTTTTATACTTAATTATTATTTCTAAAATTTCTACCCGATATAATTACCATTTTTGTCTTTTAGAATACTTTAATATTTTTTAACGTGAATGGAGCGAAGAAATACACAAATACAGGTGATGTGCTGGATGCATCCAAACATCATTCTATTTTCAAGTCTTCAAATTCTCTTACGTGTAATAAGAACTTACGATGGACTCGTGGCCATTTTATATTAGTGATTTCATTTATACATATTACAAGTGATTTAAAATATGGTTTCTTTTTGGAAAATATATTACAAAAACTAGAGTAAATTTTTATGGAAAAATTTAATATCAATAGGTGCTTTTTTCTTTTTACTTTGTTGGGTTTTTATAATTACTCTTTTTCAAAATTTTCATTTTTACAAAGACGTTGATCATTACTAAGGGTTATATTTGGCAGTCAACTCTCCATATATAGTCATGTTGTTTTCTTAAGAATAAAATGGTTAATTGGGTTAAAATATGTTTTAAAATTTAAGAGTCAAATGTTAAAAAATTCATTTTCTGTCACTTTCTCCTAAATTCTCCATCAATCAAGTTACAGATTCTTTCTCCTATTAAAGTTATTAAAATTGTTTCCATCCATAACTTTCTCATTCTAATTGATTATTTCATGTTTCAAACTACTAAACCAATTAAATTTGTATTAGTTCTCTATTGTTTGCGTTCTTCTGTTGTCGATTTCTTAATATTTATCATTCTCTAGGCTTAAAAACTACGTGGAATGACTTTACAACGAATCGCACGTTTATATATACACATAAAATCGTGTTGTTCTTGTAGTTTTTGAAGTTTGGATTAGGATCATGTTACCTCTCTAACCTCTCAAAAGTCCTATTTTGGTGTATGAGTTTGGCAAAAGTGGAGTTCATGTACAACCAAAGTACACACTACCCTAACAACCTTTTTTTCTTATGTATATACATATACCCTCCCAAAATAATGATTTTAATGGCTATGCAAGAGAAAATGAAGACATTATAATGAGTGGTTTCTTTAAAAATAATAACAACAATTAGTCTTAATTAACTAAAGAAGTCAACATTAATTTAAAAAAAAAAATACAAAAAAAAATTAGAAGGGTATGAAAGAAAGCTGTCAAAAGATGTGGACAAATGGTTAGGCAGAACTTGAAAATTTCCATCCTAATTAGAAAAGAAAACAAAGGTGAATATGATGAAAAATTAGAAAGATAATTGTGATTATATAATTTGAAAGTGATATATTAATTTAGAATTATAAAAGTAATTAATTAGAGAGAGCCTATTTGATTGTATTAATTAAGCATGCAATGCTTTGAGAATTTGTATACTTAATTACTTTGTTTTCTGTTTAATTATGTACATTAATTACTTTTCAAGTTTGCTTTCAGATTAAGAAGGTGATCATTTTGAATAGTCCCTTGAAAGTATGTGGACAAAGACTGTTGGAAAAGATGGGAAAAAAGAAAAAAAGAAGAGAGAATTAGTGGTTAATGACAGATCATAGTCTCTTTTTCTTTTTAGAATTGAGGCAAATTCATGGTATCAAATAAAAGTTAGGCCTAATTAAAGGATATTTATAAGAGAAATTATTTTAAATCACAACGCATCTAAATATATTCATAAATACACCAACACATTAGGATAGATTAAGATAGGACAAATTGCATCAAATGACAAAAATATTTAGAAAAAAACAGCTCATGGCACCGACTTTTTACATATTGCGAATATGACAAAATTAGTGATATCAAACGATAATCATAGGGCTATCAGAGGATCATCATTTTTAAAGTTGTTATTTTTGCAAATTTAGAAAATGTTGTGACATGCTCTATTATCATAAATTTTTTTGCTATTTATCTCTATCACAATAACAAAAAGTAGTCTATTTTGAATCATTGTTGTTACGTCTTGTTGTCTTATTGTATTTTGTAAATATTTTTATTTATTTTGCTATATTTGAAAATAGTTTAATTGAATTTAAAATATACCCACGTTCAGGTCAATTAGTTTAGTGGATTCTTTTTTTCAATTTATTAAGTTTCAATTAATTTAAATGAAAATTCATGCATGCATAGAATCTAATAATAATTTATTGGTGAAAATTGAAACTTATAATTGATATGACCATTTTGTTTCAACAAATTATTTGATTTTTTTAATAAGAAATTGTCAAAAATGGTAAATTTGACAAAATATTTACAAAATATAATAAAATTTTAGATTCTATCAATAATAGACATTGATAAACACTAATATGTTTCTATTGTAACATTGATAGACAATGATAGAAGTTTATCAATTTTTATCATTGATATAATTTAAAATTTTGCTATAGTTTGTAAATATTTTAGTTCATTTTATTATATTCGAAAATATCTCTTTTTAATTAATTTTCATATCTTATATCAAGTGTTTTTAACAAAAACAACGTATCATTATTAGTGCTCAACTATATTTACTTTTCATAATTTTTCATAAGAGTTTTGGATAAAATAACTTTTAATTTAATGATATCATACACAATAATCAAAGGAAGAACATGAATTCAATTCAATACAAAGCTTAATTTACAAGATTTGCTACCATTAGAGGAAAAAAGTTTAATCTTAATATGAAATTAAAGACATAAAAACTAAGTTGAGATATGGATTTAAACTAATTCTAATAACATTGGGAGAAAATCACACTTAAGCAAGCAACTAATTATCATACAAAGATGACATTGATGAGGCTACCATTTTTATTGTCTTAATAAAATCTTCTTCAAATTGTTGTTTTGAAGAATGGTTATGGATAGCCAATATAAATGAAACTATTTATAAAATATAGCAAAAAAAAATTTAATGAATTAGAATTTTTTTTATAAATTTTATTATATTCTTTTTTAATAATTTTGATATTTGCTATTTTAAAAAATGTCTCGAGAAAATGGATTTTTTTTCCAATAAGTTTGTATTTTTTTTTCTAGAGAGACATATAATGGACAATTTCGACATGATTGGACCCTTTTTTATTATTATTTTAGTGTTTGATTCTTATTGAAATTTTGAAATAAATTAGTGAGTTTGAGGAGAAACTTACCTTTGTTTTGTTTTGTTTCTTTAGTTAAATCAAAAGTAGAAATTCCAAGCAAAAGAAATTAAGAAGTGACAGATTACTATTGTTCTCTAAGGTCGTGTTTACTCCAATGAAAACGAAATAGAAATGAAAATTTAAAAAGAAAAAGAAAAAAGAAAGAACTATCTTTAATTGATTTTAAAGTTGTTTACTTATGTCATATGATTATACTGATACATGTGATCTACATCCACATCTGTAACGAAATAACGCAATCTAATTGATGAGTTGAGGTCGTTCAATTTGATTACTCTTGAAACTTACGTCTTATCTTATAATTATTGTTACGGCTCTCATTATTGTTACTGCAACAGTTGAAAATCTTTCATATTTGACATATTTACTATTACCGATATCGATATTTGTGCCGCTTGACCTCCAGAGGTATAAGTAACAATAACAATAACACTAAATTTCACATAACTCATAATTTTAAGTACGCGTGATAAAAATCAACTTAATTACGCTTGTGATTCAAGCTAATTACCATAAATCCACCAATAAAGTTTCGTTACAATTACATAAATTTTCATTACGGTTTGATAAAGTTGACATGACTTTCGTATATTTAAATGTTTTGACCCTTATAAATAATAAAACTTTTAAGTTTTGAATTGATAACAACTTTATGGTAATGAGGTTGAAAAGGAATAGGAATGTTTAGATAAGGGGTTGTAACTTTGTAAGTAATACACATTCAGAGCCGCAATTGAAGTAAGAGAACGTATTTGACCCTTTTGAATAAACACAAACACATGCTTTGGCTTCTTGACTTGGTTTCTTTAAAATAATTATGATGATGAATTTGTGAGATGTACTAATCGGCTGCTGCGCTGACACATAAACACTTCAAATCTGATATGTGAACGTAAAAAAAAGATGTGCAATTGGGAATCAGCAGCGGAATGGGGCTTTAAACCGTGTGCTATAATATTACCACACCCTTTTTGCCCATTGGAGGGATCATTTCTCCCAATTAGTTTCAATTTCTATCAACAGCTTTGTCTATATGTGTTTGGACATTCATATTATTAAAAAAAAGTATGTGAAGTATTAGTATATATAACAAAAATTTTATAAAAAGTTAAAGACGAAAAAAAGTTGTTATACAATTTATTGTTATTTTTAAAATTGCTAGTTGTAAATACCCTATTGAATAATAATAGTGTTAGGAATTATTTATTTTAATATTTATTATGATGGTCTAGGACTCAAATGTAGATTGTTATAGTATGGATAGAAAATAGTAAAAAGTTTGTGAGTGAGAAATAGTATTATTTTAGTTAACTGTAATTGAAGCGGGTTATTATTGCTCGTTCTACTCACTTGAAGTTTGGGGCCTAAACGCTTCTTTAGATGTTGTATTTAATACATTCTTGGTTGAATTGAAATTTTGGTCTCCATGATTTTGTAAAGAATAAAAAAGAAAATTGGAGTGTCGTTTTTAGAATTTAGTTCGTGTGATTTGATAATGAATCTATGTAATAAAGCTTGTTCAAGAGGATTTTATCAAATCACATAGACTATTTATGAGGTCTTATAAAACCAGAAGAAGTAAATTCTAAGTTTAAAATCATAAAGATTAAATTACAAATTTCCTCAAATCTCAAAATGAAAACTTTCAATTTAACCTATTTTCTTAAATTTTAAAAATATGACATCCAAATTGATGTTCGATAGATCTGTAAAGTTTAAGATGTATCACTGATCACTTGAGATACTACATACCCTCAAATATTTCTACTTATTTATTGCACTACTACTAAAAAAATGTTCTTCAACTAAAACTTTGAACTTTAAAAACTTCTTAAACGCATTTTCAGTATATATCTGTGTCAAAGTATGGAAACATACCCGACACATTTTTAGGTGTGTGAAGAGACTTCTTAAACGAATTATTTTTTATCTAGGGTTGAGATCGAGTGTTCCTCTTGCTTCTACGTCGATTATACCTTCGATCTAAAATCAACGATAACCGTACATATATGTTTTATGCTCTTGTTTTAGTATTAATACATTCTTAGGATATTCATCTAAAGTTATATAGAACCCATGGATTCTTATTGTGGGCTAATGGGATCTCATCTCAATAAGATCTGCCCACACATTTCCATATGGCATTGGCCCATCAATCATAACGAGTACTTCCAAAACCAAGTTGAAAGGTTGTTTGGTATTGTTCAATTGTTCTTTCTTTCTTTCATTTTGGATCTCATTATATTTCTTTCTTATTTTACTAATTATCTATTGATTATGATGTGTTTAATTTTTTTACTATTTAATATTGGACAAAAATGAGTTTATGAAATCAATTTGAAGAAAAAATAATATCGAATGTTTAACGAGTAATCTCTCCGTAATTTGTATGATTCTTCGAACTATATTAAAAATATATTCAAAAGTCATCTACCTCACTTTCACTATATTGTCGTAGTTATGGCTACCACCACTTTTCACCTGCTGCCAACTCCAACAATAACTCCAAACGACCAACTATGATCATTATTTTAAATTATTAGTTCATACTATCTTATAATCGCTCTTTATATTAATAAAATCATTTTTAGTAAATAATAAACCAAATTAAACAAACTTATACCTACGTGTTCGAACACTTTTTTTAAAACAATATTTTTTTATCAAAAGCAACAACTTTGTTTTCAAATCAATCCAAACAAGGTCATAAATTACAAATTATGTCTATAACTATGACAAAGTCCAATTTGGTCTACCAATTTTTTTTATAGCTTTCACCATCAACTAACAAATTGTAATTACATCCTTAAGCTTTCAATTGTAATAATTACATTCTTAGTACTTCAAGCTTATAATAACAGTAAAAATTAAACTCACAGGGGATGAAATTGAACCCTCAAACTTACACAAATATTACCATTTATACATTTATATAAGTTTGGTTATTTAATTTAAATTTGAAACATCGCCTTTTAAAATTGATATATGCAATTTACCCTCGAACTTTTTTCGAACATTGAATCAATCAAACTAAAAGAAAACAAAAAATCAAATAACAAAGAAGAGATATAAATTAAAGATAATAAATTGTGTTAAAAACTAGTGGTTGGTTTTCAAAGGGATGACTTAAGGGAGGGAAGAAGAGCAAGTGAAAGAGTATAATAAATGGAGGCAATGAATTCAGTGTGAAAATGACTAGAGAGAACCAAAGCCGTGCACTGTTGCCAGTGATAAGATCCGGTACAATTTTGTTACTAACCGCGACAGCGACCAATGGTCCAAAATATATCCTCATAACCCTACATATAACTCGAGTTGAACTTTGGATATTTATATCCACTACGTAAACATGTGTTGCTTAATTGAACTATTTTTTAGTTGATCTTAACTTTGATACTAAACTATATAGATCGAGAGATATCAAATCTTCTAATCTAAATTTTGCCATAAATATAGTAAAATATCGTGATCTTTCTAATTTATATGTGACATGCTACGATATGTCAAAAATAAACTATATGTATATATATATACATTTTGATGGATGTACTTTCTAGAATATTTTATGGAGAAATAACAAAGTTATTTGAGAAAGCAACCACACAATGGTTTTTGTTGCAACTGAGTCAGTGTCAAGAACAAGTAAACAACTTGTGGCCTGGCCATATTCATAAACTTCATTCTTATGATTTTGTTATTTATTTATTATTATTATTATTTCTATTCTTTTTCATTTTCATTTTTTTTTTGTTGACAAGAGGCTTTTTTTTTTCATAATAACTAAGGTGTAGAATTGAAAATATAATCTTGAGGTAAATTGTAAAAAAAATCTTGTTAAATTATAAATATAGTAATTTGTCCAATTTTAACTTTAAAGCTACAAAGGGAGAATCTACGTTTGGATTGAATTTTGAAAATAATATGATAAGAAAAATAAAGAAAGAGATTCTTCGTTTGGTCAATGTCATTTCAAAACTTTCTTTTTAAGGAATCAAACATTTTAAAGAAGGGATCATTACGAATATATGATATGAAAAATCTAACTTCATTCGAGAATTATTTTGTCTTTATTTAGTTTTTTAGTATTTAAAATAGGTCAAATATTGTAATATTACAAGTAAAGAAATTAAGTCTAGAATAAGGATGGACACATACTCAAATAAATTCAAGGTTAACTAATCATTGAGCTCGTCAGATTTAATCCAAATTTGTTTAGGATTTAGAAAAAATTTAAAGCTAATTTAAGGAGGATTAAGTTGAATTTCATATCAATTATTATATAAATATATCACTTTAGCTCATTTGAGGAGTAATTTGAATGATTTTAATGCAGGGGCTTGAACACTAACCAATCTCTCCTGAACCACATGCTTTGATGCCATATTAAATCATTAATTCACCAAAAAGCATAAGTTAGTAGAGAAGACGAATTTAATTATATATCACCGAGCTTCTCCATTCTAATAGTTATTCATTTCTAATTTTGACATTGTACCCATTTTTCTTTGTTTGGTAAAACATTTATTTTTCAAATCAAAATTTTGGCGTTGAACCTCGTGAATGTGGCTAAATATTGGCATCTAATATATTCATTGAAAAAATAAACAAAAGTAATGATGAGTATTGGCAAAGTTCAAGTCCATAAGATATTGAAAAGAACATTAGGTGAGCAAGTTTCTAAAAACAAAAATGCAAGTACATCGAAATTTGAGTTGATCAGGTGAACTGGTGAATATATACCAATAAAAAAATAAATGAGTCGAGAGCAAACTATCACCTAAAAACTTCAAGTGCCAAAATCATCCCTGAGCTGATACCACTGTTGTCACACGCAACCGTAGACATACAACAATAGAATCACCTCAACCTTACTTCTTTTTGCACTTAATCGGATCAGTCACTCAATGTACTAACTACTAAACTGAACGATACAACAATAGAAGAATCACTAACCAATCCAGTATCAAGATAAGATACTAAGGAGAAGCAGAGCATAGATCAAAACCAACTAAAGAATAACACAAACGAGAACCAAACACCAAGATTGAAGAGTTGGTAACTAAAAACAAAAATAGATATTTAAAAAGTAGAAGAAGAAATGAAGTGAAATGAAGTGAAGTGTAGTGTGTGGTGCAGTTAAAAGATGTAGGAAAAGTAAGGGCACGTGAGTTGTAGGACATTGGAACGTGAATAAGGTAGGAATTCACGTGGGCTTATGAAAGATTAGGCCATTCCAAATGGACCACTCTTGGTTCTGTTTTCACCATAAGTTCTTTTGTTGGTGGGCCTTTTCTTTCTTTAAAACCTCCACTTTGGGCCTTTAATTCTCTCAAAAAATATCCAAACATTTCTCTTTTTAGTGAAAGATAAATCTCTCTCTTATTTATGAAAATTGTCATTAAATAATATATATATATATATATATATCATTTTCTCTTTTTCAGATATTATTTTTGTCTTGCTTTTGTTATTATTATCATCACCACATAACTATTGTGTTCCTTTTTCTTGATAGAGAAATTGAAAACATGATTCTTTTTCTCCTTCCATTTCAACCAAGTCCCATCACCAATTAACAACACAAAAATTATTTTCTTTTAATGTTCATTTCCTTATGCTTGTGCTATAACATTTATTTGTGCATAAAGTCAATTTTAAAAAAATGGTAAAATCATGCTTAAAGTAGGGTAATAGTTATAATTTACCCTAAAATTTTCGGTGGTAAGAATTTAGTTTTAGTATAGTCGTAAAATGTGACTATCAAACTTATATAATTATATAAATTGTAACAATTGAACAAGTTTGAAAATTGGATAGTTACAAACATAACAATTAGATTCAAAATAACTAAGTATATAGCAACATTTTGAATATTTTGCAAATATAGCAAAAACCATCAAAGTCTATCACTAATAGACTAGGTAGCAAATATTGTTCTATCATTAATAAACCATAAGAGTCTATCCACAATAGAAGCTTATCACTAATAGACTTTGCTATGTTTGCAAATTTTTAAAATATTGCTACATACTTAATAATTATTCTGAAAATTGCTACCTATTATAATTACTCCCAAAATTTTGATTTTGAAACTCAAATTTTAATATTTAGATAAGTTTAATGGCTCAATTTTAATAATTAAAAGTTCGTCATCGAATTTTAGTAGCCTAGTAAGTAATAATTCAGTCAATATATTCATGATTTATAATGATTTAGTCTCTATTTTAAATTTAATAAAATAATTATACATGTAAATCAATAAACTAGTTGGAGTTAATTTTTTATCAACTATAATTACAAGTTGTTAGGAAATAAAAAATTGACACTTGTCAATATTGATAACAAACTTCAATATATAAAGCAAAATCATTAGTTTCATAAAAGGTTTAGAAAAATTATATTATATTAAAAAAAAATTAGTTAGAAGCAAACGACATGTCGTTGGTTTCCCGAAAAGGTAAAGTTGGTCGTGGCCCCTCACATCCCTATTGGGACGTCCAACTTTTCGACTTATTCATTGATTTATTGGGAATTTCCACATAAGTTTTCTTTAGCTCTTTGTTAGTAATAATGTTTAAAAGATGGGAAGGGAAAAAGAATGTGGCTGCTACAAAGCCTTTGACTATAATATTAAATAAGTATATAGTTCATCGATGATTAATATGTCAACGTTTGAATCTACTATGTATCGTGGGATCAAAAAGATAAGAGAAAGTTGTTAAATCTTAATAAGGATCGTAAACGTCCAAAAATAATTCGTCAATAAATAAAGGTTAAAAGTAAAGAAAAATTATCCCTAACATACTAGAAAGATATTATACTTCCTTTATATATCATCGTTGTAGATTTATTTTTAGAGATATCTTTTAAAAATAGCAAAATATTTAAATTGTTTATTTAAATTTGAAAAATTGCAAATTTTAAAAATATAGCTTATAACACTTTTTTTTATATTGCAAATTTGACAAATATGACAGTAATCTGCTTTTAAATTTGTTATTTTTGCAATTTTGAGAATGTGAGTGACATGGGCTTTATTGTCATAATTTTTTTTGCTATTTTTGCGAACTCTCCTTTAAATTTTTTTTGTTATATTTTGTAAATAGTTTTATTTTTTTTATGCTATCCATAACAAATTTTCATATGTTTATTTGTAATTATTAATGGACCATACATTAATATTTATTTTTTTAAAAGTATATCAATACGTAACCTTGTAATATAATGGTCAATGCGAGTTTGGCCATGACTTCTTATTCTCGAGGCGGTGGGAGGTCTGAATCTTCCAACTAGGAGTGTACATGGATTGAGTTGGGCTAGAGATATCTAAGTAATATTTTCAACCAAAGTCTTAAAATTTGGGTTGAGTTGATTGGATTTTTTTTCTCTCCTCAAATATATTTTTTACTAATTAAAATACTTAAATTAGTCTAAACCACATATTAATAACTAAAATCTCATAAACCTCAAATGTTAAATATAAAAATCTAACATATCTTGGACAAACTCCAAACAACCATCATAACGATATATATGAACTATTATATATACATATACATATATAATTCGGGGTTGACTAGGTAAATTCGAATTTTAAAACATGTAATTCGAACCCAATCTAACTAAAAAATGAAAAAAAAAATCCAACCCAACTCAATTCTTATAAATTTGGATGACTACATAATTCAAGTTGTTTCAATTGTCACGTTATTTAAACACCCCTTACTATGACTCCTAATTGTTACAGAAAAATAAAAATTAGGACTTTTCAAATATAATAAAGAAGCACTCGCAGAAATAGCAAAAAAAAAAGTATGATAATAAGACTCATTTCACTATATTTTTGAAATTGTAAAAGTAGCAAATTTAAAAACCGATAACCCTATAATTACCGTCTGATGGTCGCAATATGCAAAAAAAAAAAAAAAAAAATCATAAACTGCTTTTTTTTTTTTTTCAAAACGTTCTTGTCATTTGATGCAATTTTTCTATAATAAATATCATAAAATATTTACAAATGGTAAAAATATTTGAAAAATGTGACTTTTCAAAAATAATGGGAAAACAAAATACAAGAAAGGGAAAAAAAAAGGTTTGAGGGTAAAGTGGCAAAAGTTGATTAACCCTAAGTTGAGAGCCGGAGGCAAATTGCAAAGTGGACCCATTATCCATTACATTCACAACTCGGTCGGATGCCTTAAATTAATCAACATTTTATTTAAACAAAAAAAATATCTATATACGTGACCTTTTCACAGTAAAAACAGAAGTTTCTGGAGACATTTTAATTGAGAGAGAAGGAAAAAAAATATCCCACTCTCAGATTCAATCTCAACCCTACATCTCCCTCCACACATTCTATTCTATTCTCCCATCTCCTTACATTCTTCCAAAAATATATACAATTTTATTTTATCATTTCCTCTCCTTCCTCCCCCCCCTAAAATTTAAAAGGAAAAAAGAAAAAAGAAAAAAGAAAAAATATTTAATTTTAAAAAACTATAAAATGGCCATGGTTCTGGAGTGTTCTTTAGCCTCTAAACCAAAACACACTTTCCTGTTTCCCTTTCTTTCATCTCCTTCCTCCATTCTTCGTTCGACATGTCGTTCTCCTCCCTCAACAACATGACTGATCGTTCCGATTCGTTGTTTTGCAAGTTTCGATTTCTGTAAATTCGTCGACAACCCACAACGAAAGAAAAAACGTTGGGTTTTTACTCAAGGAGAAATCAAATGGCTGGTAAGAAACAGAAAAACGACGATCTGTATGCCGTTTTGGGGTTGAAGAAGGAATGCTCTGAAGCCGAACTTAAAAATGCGTATAAGAAATTAGCTCTGGTAATTTAATTTTATTAATTAATTAATTAGGGTTTTTCTTTTTTGATCTCTCTGTTTTTGGGTTTCATTATTATGTACTTTTAGAGATGGCATCCGGATCGGTGTTCGGCTTCCGGAGATTCGAAGTTCGTCGACGAAGCTAAGAGGAAATTTCAAACTATCCAGCAAGCCTATTCTGGTACTTTCACTTTCTTTCTTTCTTTCTTCCTTTTTTTTTTCCTTTTCAAGAATTTAGTAATTTACTAATTCCAATTGTTCAATATTATTTTTTGTTTTTGTCTATTTTTTTTTAAATACAACAAATGATCACGTGACATAGTTCAACTAGAATAGACTTATATAGTATCTTCTTAGCTTTTTTTTAGTTGATTATTTTAGTATTTTAATCCAAATTTCGAGGTGAAACTACACTCGAAGATTTATATTTGATGGTTATTAAAAGTAGAAGACAAAAAATGAGGCTATTAAAAATAGATTGAAAGGATCAATTTATTTATTGTTAATCCATAATGGTTAATAATTAATATTTGTTTTGTGGGGATTTGGGTTTTATTTATCGGTTGTTTCGAGGCGATGGTTTGGTTTTTCACTGTGGTCACATGGGGTGTAGTTTTATCGGACGCGAACAAACGGCTGTTGTACGACGTTGGAGTTTATGACAGTGATGATGATGACGACGACGACGTAAGCTCTTCCACATCTTAATTACAGTGCTCCTTCCGTTACTTTTTTTTATTTTTTAAATTTGGCTAAAAGGTTTGAAATGGAAAGGAAGGAAGGGAAATTATGATGTAGAAACTAATGAAGTGTTGTTTGGTTTCTGGGGGTTCTCCCCACGAAATTTTGGTCAGGGAAATTATTGGGGTCACCCCCAAATGTTAAGACTCTCTTTGGTTCGCTTCATTTGCAGGGTATGGGAGACTTCTTGACCGAAATGGTTGCTATGATGGATCAAACTAAGCCTAACGTAAGTCCCCTTCTCTTTTTAATTGGATTTTCGGTTGAGTTGAACATCTAACTTAGTTGTCGACTGTCATAATAGTTATGGTCTAGAAATCCTTTTAAAGGTTAGTGTTAGTGCAACTTAGAGTTGACTGTTTTTGTAGCCTCACTTCATGTTTATGGTTTCATTATCGTAACCCTCACAGAACCCTCACGGTGTTTATTGATCTACGGTGTATGCCAACTACACCAACTAAGTATATCCATCCCATGACTACTACTTTTCTTTTAATCAAAACACTATTTTCTTATTAACTAGTAAGTACTTTCTTTAGGGAAATGGGGTCTCTTTGAGGAAGGTAAATTATAGTTTAGTGATTGAACATATCGTAAAACGAAGCTAATATGACCATAACTTGAGAGAGAGAGAGAGAGAGAGAGAGAGAATGGAAATGGGCCGATGGTCCAACCATAGTCGGGCCAGATGGTGGAGCGACTAACTTTTAGGCGGTGTCGTGTCATAAATCTCGTCACATGTTGTTCAAATCCTAGGAAAGTCTTCAGGCGGTGGTGCCCCACAATGAGTAAAAAAAGACGAACCAGTTAAGCACAGAGATCCTCCTGGGGCCCCCTCCCAGTCCTTTATTTTGGATGTATTTAATTTTCTTTGCCATCTTTCGGATTCTCTTTTATTGGGAAAATTTTTAAACGACAGGAAAATGGAGAAGAAAGCTTCGAGAAATTGCAGGAACTGTTCCAAGAAATGTTCAACGACGACATGGACGGTCTCGGATCGAACTCCCCGACCAGCTATTTCTCGTCCTCCTCGTCATCTTCCTCCTCCTCGTCGTACTCCGAGTGTTCCACTTCCAGCAACAAGCGAAATTCGTCGGATATGAACAACTTCAACTCTTTTCAAGCTCATCACGTCCACAACTTCTCCATGGGGGTTAGTTAGCACACACTACATTATAATTAATTCTTAGAAAGACATTAAAATTTTCTAGTTTGTGTTAGAAAAAAATAAATTAAAATATGTGATTGGTCAAAATTTCAGAGAGGAGGAGGAGGAGGAGGAGAAGAAGGGAGCAAAGGGAGGAATTGGCGGAGGAAACGGTAGAAGGAAAAAACAAAAAGGCGAAGGCAATGAACGGAGGAGGGACGACATGTCGTCTATGGCACACAGACGACAGTGAGGGTGAGGTTGGCATTAGTACTGTCGATCAGATTTTTCAGCGAAAATGGTGCTGACGTAATCGATTGGAGGCTGCCATTACTGAAACGAAATGGCAGCAACATTGGCACTATCATTTCCCCTTTTTACCCTCAAGCAAATTATAAATTATTGTTTATTTAGAAATTCGCTATTTTTTAATGTTAAAGTCATATCTAATTTACTTTTTATGAATGCATTTTCTCTTTATTTTTTTGTGTATTCTTTTACCCTTTCTCTTTACTTTCAAGCTCCCCTTAGTTTTAGACGATTTGGGAAAAAAATTATAATAATAATAATTAGATATACCACGTGAAAATCAACGTCTAATGGATAATATTAATCATAAAAAATTTAGGGTTAGTGGTCAATTCAAACAATAGTGATTCCATTAATACTTAAAAAATGATCACATTAAAGACAAAAATTAAAAAAGGCTTAGTGTAGGAGCAACATAGTTGATTAAAGATATAGTAAGGGGTAAATTTGGAATGTGAAAGTCACGTGGGTATAGGCTCCACATTATTAATTTTGTAAAGAGAAAATTGAAAAGGCTTATTTATTCGTCTGCCCGACGATAGATGAGCATTCGGCGCAGCAAAAGGTGCGGTGTCCCACTACTTTAGAGTTTGAAACGTACTATGGCCTTCCTTCCTTGCAACATGTAGCCAACCACTCACTTAAATTGATACTCCAAATTAATGTTAATAATGATTCTCCTTGTCATATGTATAAATTTTGAAAGATATTTGTAGCAAAAGTTTCCTCTAAAGTATGTGCTTAGATGCCGACCTTAAACTAAAAATACAATTGGCTCATTACTTTCAAAGTGTGCATATGGATGTCAAATTGCTACACAATAAATTAATAGCTTAAAATTTACACTTCAAGTATTATGAACATATAGTGATTAGTGAAGTGGTTGCGGTCACCGATCGACTATAGTTATGTGTGGAAGTGTAGCATTTTCATGTACTAGGAAGATTTATAGTGATTTTTTAAAGGTTAAACGATAATTAATATGACAATCGGTCTAATATCTATATTTCCTTCCATGGTTGTTAGAACTAAAAGGAAACATGTATAGTCGTAATGCGAAAACAAAATAGTACTTTAATTAGTAAAAATAAAAGGAGTGGCATATAAATTAGGGGGTCCATGTAGGCATCGTCGTGTCTTCAAATCACGACATTGAAAGTTCGTCACCATCAATGCATTCGGTCTTTTGGGCAACTTGGAGATGGGAACCTCATTTGCACTTGAAAATGCAAGAAGATTCTCAAGTCATCCTCATGTTATTATATCATTATATATATATATATATGTATATATAAAGAAGGAAAAAAACATGTTATTTTCTATATATATATATATAAAGAATCGTTGCAATTGTGGAGAGTAAAGTTATAATTTAACTCTTAAAAAAACAAAGTGTAAAACCTATTAATTAAAACAGTATACTATTAAATTATAAATAAATAAAATCTTGTATTTAATTATAGATGGGTTTAATGTATAGAAATGGTAAAAGATATAAGAAAAATGACCTCTAAAAGCTTGATTGAGACAACTAAAATTGAACTTATAAGTACATATTCATTTCAATCGATTTTAATCCAATTTGTATATTTGTATAAATAGCAAATGGGAATACTATAGAAAATGATAATAATAATTAGGATGGATTAAATTAATCCACTTTGACATATTCATTCCAATCCCATTAAAAAAAAAGTAAATAAATAAAATATTCCTTCAATTTCAACTTGCATTGATATAAAGAGAGAAAAGGGGTGATTTGGAAGGGACAAGGCAACTTTGATCATAGAAAAAAATAAAAAGGAACAAATTTGGCAAATTTAACAAATAATTCTAAAGAGCAAATGGGGCAAGTGGTGGGAAGAACAATATTTGTTTATTTATTATGATCAATTTAAGTGTTGTTTGAAAAAAAAAATTAGAGATAATGACAAGTTGGGGGACAGAGAAAATTCCTTCCTTCAAAAGTGGACAAGTTGAAAAGAAGAAGAAAGAAAGTGGTTAATGGAAAAGCACTTGGAAAGTTACAAGTTGGAGTCTTGGACAAACTATATATCATCTTCAACACAACAACTTGCAGGAGTTTTCAATTATAAATGTCAGTATATACATACATATATATGTGTGTGTAAGAATTTATTATATATTACAGATTCAAATTGGGGTCATAGTCGATGTGGTTGTTGTTGTGTCATCGTCTTATCCACTCCAAAAGTGTTCGAAGAAAGTGGTTGTGGTTTCGATTTATATGTTAATTAGTTCTAAAACTATACATTTTACTGCAACTACGATCTTTAATTTCAACCTCTATTTGATTACTGTTTTGATTTTCTAAATCAGTATGTTGTTTTTGTCTTTTGTTGGTCTTTCTTATTTATTAAACTCTAATTTTTTTATAAGTTTGTTAAAATTATCGTTCTATCGGGTGTTGATAACGAATATTTTAGTACTCGAACGGAATTTTGAAAATGTTTCTAGAAACCAAGTAATTAAACATGTGAAGTTTATAGGAGGCAGAGTAATATTAGTAAGATAAAAGATTATGAAACAAACTTTTTCTTTAATTATTATTATTATTGTTTAGCTTTTATATTTTAGCATTGTTTAACTTCCATTTATATAGTGTTTTTCATGGTTAATTGCATGTGAATTTCAAAACGAACGAAAATGTATACGATGGATAGATAAACATCGACATACATCAATAAATATTTTGGTTCATTTTACTATATATATAATAAATTGTTATTGTTTATAATTATAGAAAACTTTGAAAAAAAGGAAAAGAGAACTTCTATAGAAATATTTTGGGCCTTTCTCGAAAACTCCAGCCCATCAAAATGATTAATGGGCCTCTTAAAATTTTAAAAGCCCAAATTACTATTTCAAGCCCGTAATGTCTGATTCAGGATTGCCCATAGTATCCAAAGTCCATTTTTTTTGTTCCTTTTATTCAAAAGCTTCCTTTATTTTTACAAATGGTACCCTATAAAACCTTGAACAAAATTTCACATTGATTAGAAAAGTGAACGATTATGAGTGTGTAAGTAAGTACAATTATATTCATTGATATGAGGTCTTTTGAAATTAACTAAAAGCAAAACAACGAGGGTATACGTAAAAAAAAAAGGACAATATCATACCACTGTGAAAATATATAGAGTCTGTTGTTCTTATTGTTTTCGTTTGGTACAAATTAACTTTTAATTACAATGCAATGTAAATTTTTAGAATTCAAGTACTCTCATTTCTTAGATAAAAAAATAAAATCGTGATCGAACCAATATTTAAAGATTAAAGCATTGCTAAAACCTCAAACTTCCAATTTCTAAATGTAGTAGCACATACAATACAAACATAAAGTTCAATTGAGATATACCCAAAAAAAATATATGATATATATAAGAGTAAAACCTCTTGTCATAGAATTTGACACAAAACTTTGTGTTAAGTAATGAATATATACTTTTTGGTATATTCAATCCAAAAGTGGTATACATGGAAGGCATTAATTTAAAGAAAATTATTTTTGCAGTCTAATAAATTTAGAATAGGTGTATTTGGGTCTATGAATTTTCAAAATTAATTTATGAATACATATGGTGATCGAGTTCTCCAAATGTTTGCTTTTAGTTCTCAATTAAAATCTTAAAATATTTTAATTTTCAATAGTAGGTGCATATTATACGTCACAAGGGATCTCCTTGAGACAACCTATACGGTTGGATGTTGCAAAACGAAGCTACGTCGTCTTATGCTCATTATCAAGTGCTAAAATACAGTTAACAAAAGCATTTAGCTCTCATTTTGTGAAGTCTTTTACGAGTTGTATGGTTTGTGGATTAGTAATGTAACAAGACTCTAATGTAATGTAATTGAAAATTATGTTTGGATCAAGCCTTTTGGAACCAACTTATAATAGCAAACTTATTACAACCAAACTCTACTTTCCATCGCTTTCATGCTTCATAATCCCATTATTGTTCCACTCTTGATTCCTCATATATCCCAACATCTCTCAAATTCTAATTATATCACAACTTCCCGAACAACCCCATAAGTAATATGATTAATGTTATGTTTATTTCTAAAATGTAACCCATCCGTAGTAATCTAAAAGGCAAGTTTCATTTCATTACATAATTCATTGTTTGTTGTCAAATCAATAATCAACAAATGTAATTCAACTTTAGAACTAAAAGCGATCAATCTAATTGTATTTTAAAATGACGTAAGATCCACTAAAAATACAATAACAACTACAGATATAATTAAGAAATCGTCGTACTTATTGTTTATCGTTACTACTTGACCATAATCTAATACGAAAGATCGAGACACATCACGATTGATCCGTTAATAAAATTTAATTAGGATCGCACCGACTAATTTTAGGGATAAAAAAGTGACCTAAATTTGAAAATAACCTCCGAGAACTAAAAATACAAAAGAAAATAAGATTAAGAATTTTAAGACCTCTCCTTAGAAAAAACAGCCTTTAAATAAACTTCATTGGTTTGCTATATTAGCCGGAGACGACTGAGAAACCTTTATTAGTTTTGTTTCCCTCCAAATGTTCTTACGCTTGTACCGCGAAGAACCCTAGAAAATCCTTTCTCCTTCTCCTTCGCGTTTCCGATTTTGGATTATCATTGTCGTTCTTTGCCGGTGCATTTGTTTTCTGTTCGATCAACAACAAAATTCTCCAAATTCTGCACATTCTATTTTGTATAATTATTTGTTTTCGTCTTCTCATCTCTTGCTACAAGGAAATCATGAGTTCCTTTCTTCACAAACTATGGGACGAAACGCTTGCTGGCCCTACGCCAGACAATGGCCTCGGAAAGCTTCGAAAGTATGATCCCGTTTCGGCTTCGGAATCGTCTCCGGTTAAGATTTCCGGGGACGTTCCTGTAACGCGGAGTATCACCATTCTGAGGAGGAGAAACTATGATTTCAGGAACTTCTCTGATGATCGTGATGGAAGGATGATCGACTCGCCGCGGACGCCTCTAACTCGTGAGTTTCTCCTTGTTTTTGGATCTATCGGATTTCTTTTTCCTGTCTACTTGTGGTTAATGTATGCTTATTCATATATTTTATGTGTTTCATTTGGAAATCACCTGCGTAGATTGTGTGTTGCATGGAAATTTGAAGAAATTAATTCGGTTATTTGATGAGTTTCTTATATGTGTAATTTTGTTTTGTTTCTTCTGTTCCTTGCAGCGGGGACGCCTGATCTTGATGTTGATCTGAAGAGAATTCCGTGGAAAAGATTGTCGGCTGAATCATTTGAACATGACGATTAGAGGTAATGAATTTAAACATTTAGTTTCTTTATTCACGTATCCCTCGTTCACATCCAATCAATTTGCATCGTCTAATGTACACGGATTTGTATGCATCGTTTCTTCATTTTGATAGAAATGAGATTTAAGAAGATATGTTTTCAATAGATGGATTCCTCTTCACAATACACTTCTTAACGTTCTCTTTCGTTTGACTTGAATCATACAATATAAAATATATAGGTTCATAATCCAATGAAAGGGAAAATGTCCGCAAAATGCTTTTAGAAGAAAAGGCAATTAGGGTATAGTATATGGTTTATTATCTTTGAGTTACTAAATGAATTTCTTCCTTCTAGTTTTCTTAAGGAATATAGATAATGAAATCTGTTTCTATCCTAGAAGAAAAGACATCTGTTCCTTTCAGATCCTGTAGTTTTCCTCTGTTGATAGATATTTCAAAAGGGCATCATCAAGATTGTTCTATTTTTTTGTGAATTGTTGTGGAATCTGTATAAGATTAACCTTTAGTCTTTGCATTTGTTGCAGGACCTCGATTACAGTCTCATCGTCGATTCAACCATTGAAGGGGAAGCAGCCAAGTATCTGTATATAAGATATGTACCTATGCATGTGTGTGTATGTATGTATGTATGTAAATAATACCAGCCAACCTAGATACAGTTCTTCAATCCACCCATTGGCATTAAAATTTATGCTTAGAGAGGGAGGTTGAATTTCTCAGTTTTCTGTTGGTTCTCAGTAATTTGTAATAACAAACTTGTGAATTATGTGTATATATCATTATTTCATTCGTAATGCAACTCCTCTTTCGCTGGTTTTCATGTCTTTTGAATCAGTTTTGAACCGCAAATAACTTACACTTGAGTTAAAGATGGAACAAAACCACAACAAACTGATCTAAACAAAATTATTGGGATTTGAAGGCATGAATAATAGATATTATTCTGTGTAGGTTTAACTTGCAGAGGATGCCTTGACTTTCTCGATCAGATTGGCGGCATCTTGAACGGTAGAGATGCCTTCAGCTCCACCTTCACCAATTGACACTCCAAACCTCTCTTCCAAAGCCATCATGATCTCAACCTGTAAGTGTTCCTTTAAAATTGTTAGCAATGGGTTTATAGTTTTAACTTTTAAGTTAGGTTGTCTTGTGATTGTGTGCTGTTTGGTTTAAAACTTTTGAGTTGACTCACGGTGTCAAGAGAATCAGCTCCCAAATCAGAAAACTTTGTTTGAGGGATCACTGCACTTTGTTCCAGAGAGAGTTGCTTGGCAATTATTTCTTGAACAACTTCCAGTGTTTCTGGTTGGGCCTTCACATTTTTTACATCACACCCATCTTAATTTCCATCCGATAATAATAGCATAGGTAACACTTTTAAGATGGATAACAATACTTTTAAAGATTTGTAAGTATAACAAAATCGATTAGTGGTTGTATTTGCAAATTTTCTTTTATCGTACATTACTCCGAGTTAGAACTTAAAACCAACCATTTTTCTATTTTTCAACACTGTTTTTAATTCCCCATTTGGTTCTTTTCCTTCATAACCTTTCACCCATATTCATCTTCCTTTTGCTCAATGAATTAGAAGTTTTTTCCTTGTTTCTTCTTTTCTTTGTTATGGGTCTAATAACCTATGCTAACAGTAAATACACCACTTTTCATCTCATCAGCAATAAACTATGAAGGGATCATGATCATTATTGGTTTTACCTTTTTGTGTGGTCCATTCTCATCTATTTCTCGTTAGTAAAACAAATTTCATTAGTTGTATGTATGTATGTATGTTTGTATTTTCAAAATATATGTTTTGAACTTTTTCATCTATAAAAAAGATATATTTTAAAATTTTGCTTAATAAAAAGCAGAATTTTGATAAAATATTAAGAAAACCATATTTTCAAGTTGTTTTTTAAAAAAATATTACATTTGATCAGAATGGTCTCAAAACTGGAAAAAAAGCATGAATTTGTTTTCTAAGGTCTCATTTGATAACTATTCCTTTTTTCGTTTTTGTTTTTGAAAAATAAGTCATTTCACTACCAACTTTCTTCCTTCTGTTATCTACATTCTACCCATGGTTTAAAAACCAAATCAAAATTTGAAAACGAAAAAAAAAGTTGCTTTTGAAAATTTGTTTGTTTTTGGACTTTAGCTATGAATCCAACCGTTGTATTCAACGAAGATGCAAATCATTATAAGACATGATAATGAAATAAGCTTAATTTTCAAAAAAAAAAAAAAAAAAAAAAATAAATTTCCAAAATGAAGTTTAAACTATCCCGATTCATTTGTTTTGGTTTTAGATCCATTAATCAAAGAAATTAATTAAACTATTATTTCGTAAATTTTTCTCCCTTTAAGTAATATTGGGAATGCATTTAAATTACCCCAAAATTAAATCTGTTACCATTACAATGAAAAACAAATAGAGATAATAAAACGGTAGAAATGTATACACAAATGCGTATAAATTAGGGAAAGAAATAAAAAGGGTTGAGTTATAAGAGAAGGTACAACAACTTACAACGGAGCAACATATCTTTGATCTGAAGGACTTGGAAAGTGAAGATGCCCCTTTTGCAGCCTTTGCCACTTTCATGCTGGGAAACACCCTCTCCCCACAAAACAAACTTCCATCCTGCATAATTTTGATGCATTCGGGGTAAATTCTTCTTATTCTTTTTATAAAATATCTTAATTATTTATTATAAACCCAAGCATTACCCTTTAGTTTACTATATAGATTTTTACTTTTCTACAATTAGGTTAGATTGTACTTTTGGTTGAAAGATAATTTATAATTAGTATTGAGTTTCTATGATTTGATCCATTTCTTTTAAATGGTTACCATTAGTAAAAGAACTTGTTAAACTACCATATGCAAGACATTTTATCAAACTATAAGAACTAAATTCTAACGTTTTTTTTTTTCTTTTTCAAATCACAAAGACTGATTTTATCGTTTAGTTGTTGATGAAGTTACGATGATATATTAAAATCTTCATTCGCATTCACGCAATATTAATATTGCAAAGAGTAAATATACATTTAGTTGTAGGTGGATAGACTTACTCTTGCAAATAGACTATTATGCGAATACAAAAGTGTACTCTTGTTTCTCATCGAGGAGGTGCATGTGAATGTTGGGGGAAGTGGGGACGAAGCGAAGGACGACGACATGATCGAAAAGAGATGGAAGGAAAGGAAAGGTAAGGTAAGTGTTTAATGAAAGGTTTGAAGAAAGAGAGGAAGAATGGAGTTGGGAGAGGGAATGGTGGAAGGAGAGATATTTATAAAATGCTGTTATTAGTTAAAATGAATTGAGAAAGATTCGATGATAACGAAGGCTTTGTTTTGGTGTCAATTTTGGCGGATGCCACTATGGTTCCTCTCTTCTTTAGCGGACCTCTCAATCTTTTTGCTTTAACTAAACAATTGTTACCAAAATTTATTCTCAACCTTTTACTTTGCTTTTGAGAATGAAATTACTCAATTCTACGTTCAGTCAATTATATAGCTTTGGTAGCCTTTTCTGATGTGTTGTTATTTTGTATGCTTTGGCGTTAAAATATTACACTCTTGTACATGTTTCCGATATGTTGTTTTAGAGGCCATTTAGGTTGACTAGAGAAAAGTAGGAACCGTTTGGATGGACTATAGAAAAGTTTTTTAAAAAGTCATTTTTATTCGAGTTCGTTTAATGAAAAAAACAAATGTTTTTAGAACTATTTTGAGTAATTGTCAAACAGTTAAATTTGTTTGGTAAATTAAACACTTCAAATATATTTCAAATATACTATTAGTATGTTTGAATTTAAGTATAGGATAATTGATTTAAATATAATATCATTAATATAAAAAGCCTTCAATTTAATTTGAACTCGAGAGTAAAAACTAAATTTCAACATGATGATGGTGCATGCGTGTGTTAGATTGAGTTGAATTTGAGAACTTTTTATATTCAATTCAATTGTTTGGATACTTTTTCTTCAACCCAAGTAACCCTTATTGAATAATGAACCCAACTCAATCTTGAAGCATTGGGGATGGGTTAATCACTTATTAGTCCGAAAGCACCGTGGAGAGCAACAAAAGTCCACAGACCACCTAATTGACACCAACGAGTAAAATCTCCTTGTGCTTCAGGGCCCCATAGTAACAACAAAGAGTGGGCTAAACTATTAGCAGGAGTCGAAACTGCGGCGGTTAAGAAGTTGCATCCTTCCAAATAGGAACTTGCCAATCCATGGGTATACCATGAAGTTACAAAGGTTGTACCTGTAAACCAACCTCCGACGGCAAAATAGGCACAAGGAAAGAGCAATAGACCGGACCAACCTACAAAAACGAAACCCAGGATTCCCTTAGATATGATACAAAATGGATCTTCTTCTATCGTTGATCAGATATTTCTCTATCAAAAACAATTTTTTTTTCTTTGTTTATATTTTGTCTTAAAATTAAGTAAAATGTCAGCATGAAATTTTTTTATTTAATTATTTTTATATATCGGTTAAGATTAACAACTTAATCTTGGTTTACATTATAAAAATTAAGTTTCTTTCCAAGGTCTAAAAAACTAGTTTTAGGAATTATTGAAGAATAAATTATATAAAGAAAAACCCTTTCCCTTTATAAAAGTAAAATAAAAACTAAACTAGGTTATATGTGTGTGCGTATATATATATATAGAGAGAGAGATTTACTTAATTTTTAAAAATATTTCTAGCCACAATTATCTCCGATTATTCAATTTCCATCCTCAATTTACACTTTCAAAAACAACAAAACAAGTTATAATAATTAAATCTATAGTACATATATTTTATTATTTTCAAAAATGACAAAAAATAAAGTCAAGTCCACACATATAAAAACATAGAATTAATTATTTTTGCTATATTTACAAAATCACAAACCTTAAAGACATTTTTATAAAATACCTAAACTAATTTGCCACTCAATACAATTTTCATTTTTTATACCTCTAAAAATCACAGTTATGTTTATTGTTATTTTTTTAAAAAAATTGCTATCAATTGTCATTATTACTATAAAATTAAAATATATTCACACATTGTGTTAATTTTGTATGAAAAAATATTTTTATTAAAGAAAAAAATTAAAACTGAGTCCGTTTGGATTATCTTAAAAAAATATATTTTTTAAGAAATTTATTTTTATTAAAATTGTTTAAAATATACAAACTATTTTAAATGACTTATGAAAATATGTAACAATGGATGGAAAATATGTAACAATTGATAGAATTAATTTGAATGTATTAATTGTATGAATTAATTAAATAGAAATGGATGAATTGTTTTAACCAAAGTATTAATTTGTTTAATAGGCTCAATTAATAATTACTAAAAAGTAGAAGCGGTTTTGGATGGAGGCTAAAATGGGTATTTACTTCAACAACAAAACAAATAAATTTGAATTTTGAAGGAAAAAGAAATAATTAGTGAAAAAGAAAAAATGCAAAGTCCATTCATTTCCGGGAACGGTAAACCGGTGGGGAGGGTAAAGTTGTAATTGAAAAAAGAATATTGGCGTTTTAAGTAAATTAAAAATCGTACCACATAAAAACAGCGATGGACTACCTACCCAAGGCTATGTGCCGGCAGCGTCATCACGGTCACTCCGGTTACGAAAACTCCCGGTACAACCAACCACCAATCATTCATTACCACGTCAGCTATCCAGTTATACTGTATCGCCACGTGTCCTCTTCCGAAATAACTCCCTCACCGACGCCGTCAGTTCCCGCTCTCCCTGTTTTTTCCGTCAACCAAAATTAAACTCTTCATTTTTTTTCTTTACAGAAATTATGCCATTTTCGCCGGTCAACCCCAAACCCTAACCCTAACCCTTTATCTCTTTCTCTCTCTCTCTCTCCGGGATTGTATCTTTGCGTTACAGATCGCGGCATATCTCCGGCCCATGACGGTACCGGACCGATTCGCATGTACCGGTGAACCAACGTCACGTTATTTTCATTTAGTTGCCAGATCGGCGCGCAACATTTTCGGATCGGCGATTTTTTGTTCGAAATTGGAGTTGATTCTATGAAGGAAGACGACGAGATTCAGTCCTATCCGTCGCCGGGAAGTGGATCTCCTGCTTCGCCGATCTCCAACGGTCGGATTACCGTAACGGTTGCGGCGGTGGCGCCTCCTCCTCCTCCGCCTTCTTCTCAGAACATGATAACTTTGGCACTGCCGAATCAGCAGTCAAAAGGTGGCGGCGGAGGAAGCGGCGGAGGGGGAAGGGAGGATTGTTGGAGCGAAGGCGCGACGTCTGTGTTGATCGATGCTTGGGGAGAGAGGTATTTGGAACTGAGTAGAGGGAATTTGAAGCAGAAGCATTGGAAAGAAGTTGCTGATATTGTGAGTAGTAGAGAGGATTATACGAAGATACCGAGGACTGATATTCAGTGCAAGAATCGGATTGATACGGTCAAGAAGAAGTATAAGACTGAGAAAGCTAAGATTACTGCTGGAGGAGGCCCCAGTAAGTGGCCATTTTATGATAGATTAGATCAATTAATCGGTCCGACTTCGAAGAATGTTGCTTCTACCGCCGGTGTAGCCACCGCTGTTAATCCACCTCTACATCAGAACCAGAAAGTTCCTGTAGGAATTCCTGTAATGAATCGACCTTTAATTTCCTTCCAAGCTCATCATAATCACGGTCATCAACCGCAATCCAAGGGGACAAAAGCTCAAAAGATCCAATACCACAAGCGGCCTCGAACTACTGATTCCGATTCCTCAGGCTCCGACAGAGAAACATCCCCAACTTCAAGTGATAGTTATCTGCAAGTAAAATTCCGGAGGAAAAATGTTAGGGTTCAGAAGGAGGCGGTGAATCCGAATTTGGGGAAGACAGAGAAGGGAAAGAATGGATCGAGAGAAAAGGGGTGGGGAAATGCTGTGAGTGAATTAGCACAAGCAATTTTGAAATTTGGTGAGGCGTATGAACAAGCAGAGAGCTCAAAGCTACAGCAAGTGGTAGAAATGGAGAAGCAAAGGATGAAATTTGCCAAAGATCTTGAATTGCAAAGAATGCAGTTCTTCATGAAAACTCAATTGGAGATCTCGCAGCTTAAACATGGAAGAAGAGTTGTTGCTGCTGGTAATCATCATTGTAGCAACAACAACAACAGTAACAGCGATAGCAGCAACTAGATGATGAAATGCAGAATTAGGTAACTATTTTTCTCATCTTTGCAAATGTTAATCTGTATTAGTTTTACTCTTTATCTGTATCCTAATTTATCATTTTCTCTTATAAATTAACTTGATCAACATGTTCAAAGCCTAGTAGTGATTTGTCAGTGAGTCTGTTTTTACCCATTAGAATTCATCATCATCTACTCTTTAGTTTTCTTCATATTGGAAGGAGAAAGGGAAATAGTTCTCTCTATATAAAACACTGTTAATTAGAGGAAAACGATGAAGTTTAATCCATTTGGAATGAATGACTGTTCTTTCCTATTTCTTCCTTTTTGGTAATTAATGGATAAAGATGCCAAATTGGGTCAGACCCAGATTCTGAATTTGCATAGATGCATTTGTCATCAAATGATTCAAACAAAATATAATTAAAAAAAAACTTATAATAAAACAGAAGGGACCAGGAGAAATCATGCCCTGACTTTACATGACAAACAGACTCCCTGATCCTCTCATTAATTAAGGCTTAAATTTTAATTAATTAGTGGATTAGATTTGAAATAATTAAACTTTGTTTTTGGCATTTTTTTAGGAAGAAAAGCATGTGATGATAAGATTGATTGTCTGATTGTTGAATCTGATACTATGATCTTTTTTCTCAACAGTATAAACATTAACTTTGGATAGGATCAAATCCCAAGTTGGTGTGTGACAAAGTGTTATTACTTTTTAAGTTTTACCTTAAAAGTCCTTTTTGGAAGTGTAGAATGTAATCAAGATTACCGAATATCAAAAGTAGGATGAAGGTTAGAATATGATCGTGACAACGGTGGAGTAGAATGTAATAGAAATCACAAACATGGTAAAAAAAAAACCCTCATTTTAAATGTAGATTTACGATTACAACTCGTTACATTCTAGCCTCCTAAACAAGCGCTTCGAGGCCTTAGGTGGATTATTTTACTCGATGCTTGCCTTTTCATATCCCACCAAAAGAAAGAACAAATTCAAATGGTTGATTTTGGATAGAATTTCTTGCTTCCACAGCATTACAGGATTGTGTTTTGGTTTAATGGAAACTTTTCGAATTTATTCCCCTAAAGAAGAGTATAGATTTAGAAACATTGTGAAGTATTATATTTGAAATGTGAGTTTAGTTCCTTTCTTTCCGATGGAGTTAGATATGTGGATTTGAACTCCAATTCAAGGGGATTTGTATGTATTAATTATTGTGTTGAGGTATGATCGTATTCGTTTGACTTTCAACTCGATGTTCCTTTATAGGGACGTAAAAGAGGAAGGTGGTTAAGGATATCAACTTAGGTGATGATTTTAATCCTTTCAAAATCGCTCCTACTCATCGAGTTTTTAAAATATGCAATTGTATTTACATTTTGTGACTTATATTGAAAAATGAAGGATGAAAAGTGGAAATTTTAAATTTATTTCCAATATTGTGTCTTTGAATTTATATATTATGATATTTTCAAAAATCTAAAAAAAAATTGAAGTTTAATTTTAAGAAAATTTAGTGTATAAGGACTCGAAATAGCTTTGAAAAATTTTCAATGATTAGTCTAAATGATAATAATTTATTGAAAAATGGTTTTTTCTTTCTCAATTCACATAATATATTTCAATGTTCAATGAGCTTCTATCTTTTTAACTTTCATTGTAGAATGATAAAAGTTTCTCTACTTCTTTCTTTTAAAAAGAAACAAAAATAATTTTAAAAAGTGGGGTTCAATTTTCTCATATGAGGAATTAAAAAGGAAAAAGTAAGGTTCAATTTTCTTTTATGCTTAGAAAATGAACATTAAAAGGGAGAGGGAAAACTCAAGTTTTGAATTAAAGAGATTGGAAACAGTTGATTCGAGTATGGGCTTTGCTTAAACAAAATAAAAGGTATTGTTTTCTTTTAAATAAAAAAATTCAATAGAAAATTGTAATATTTAATTAATTTTGAATGAAAAAGTGTATTTTAGAGTGATTTTGCACTTGAAAAAAGTGATTTTAGCAACTTCAATGTCACTCCCAAGGATGTCCTAAGCTGATTATTCTAAACCTCCAAATTTAAGTCATTCTGCGACTAATTTTGACATTTCTACGTTGATCAAGATACAAATGGCAAGCGGTCTCCTATCATTATGGTTCGAAATTTCCACTTTTTGTTTAAAAACATAAAATTACTGATAAAATATGAGTTTAAAAAACCTATCCTTCATAATGGTCATCAACTTTTTCTTTCTAAAGAGCGTCCACTTTTGAACAATGATGTTTGTTACAACGGCATTCATATATTTTATCTCATTAACTAATGTTTCTTATCATTATGGTTTTAATTCGACTAGTGTACCTCATATGGTTTGTTAACATCGATATAACTGAAAAATTAATAATTGATATCGATATCAATGCTTTAATTTTTTATACCTATTGATCATCTTCATCAATATCGATGGTATACCTTAAATTCTATAGGATGTCACTTCAATATAAAAATTAAATAAACTAATGTATTTTATTCACGAACAAACTACTAGAATTAATAGATGAAATAAAAAGCTAGAGATATAATTGTAACTACGCACGTAATTTAAGAGTGGTTGATCAAATAAAATGTTTGAAGAGTATAATTATAGTATAAAAATAAGTGTAATTGTAACAAATTCCCTATTTGTATAAGTGGTTTGTGTGTGCATGTATATGTATATTTATTTATTTATTTAGAAACATCAATTCCTCAACAATAAAAGGTAAATAATTTCAAATAATTTAAGTCAATAATGAAGAGAAACAAATAATTCAAACACCTTCCCTATTTTCAGTTTTCTATTAATGCACTTTCTTAGAAGCCACTCAAGAAATGGAAGCAAACAAAATATTCTTGCAAGAATTCCAAACAAAAGTTTTAGATGTAGAATTGTGATGATGAATCTATAATGATGCGGTGATTCAAATTGTTGTTTTTAAACGTTTATGAAAATTCAACGACGATATAAATATAAGAGTATTATTAAAACAAATGACAAATTTGAATGATTTTTTTTATATGGTTTAACCAATTGTTTTATATTTTCGTTGTGAAATTAGCATCGGTTTAGGGATTTTTTCAAAAAAAAAAATTTGTTTACACTCCATGAAAAAACACTAAAAGACAAAAATCATTGCACTTGGTTTTTGTATAAAGCGTAAATAGTTTGTATTTTTTTATATTTTTAACAATTTTTGGTCCGTGTGGGAGAGTTCCATATTCGTCCCATATTTGAGACTTATATATTTGAAATCAAATAAGTAAAGCCTCAACTAATCACTAATCCAATCCGATTTAATCCTAAATTTATAATAAATATTATCATCATACTATTTCTTTTTTCATTCAATATTCTTTTAGACTTGGATTCCATTACAACTAACAGATAAATTAGTTCAAAAGAAATGTAATATGGCTCGAGCATTGTCAATCTGGGTCAACTTTTTTAGCAAACCACTACAGTGAATATTCAAACTTGAGACTCGATCGTCGAGAAGTAAAAGATGGTCGATTTGGTCAGTTTTATTATACTCTAATTTAGTTTAGATTTTTTTAAACCGACACCAACCAATCTATCTCCTTTTTCGATTCCAATCGGCTCGATTTTTATTTATTTGTGTATATTGACCTCAATGCTGCTTTCATTGGAAGTCACAGTCCACAAGAGACATTATACCATTCGACGTCGTTTCGGTAATTAAATTGACAAGTCAATGAAAGTGGAAATATGTGAGGATTCTCCTCCCTTCATCTACACCGTTGGATCTACCTCCAATTCCAAATCCAAGCTTCCCAACCATTAATTACAAAACGTCGTTTTCTCATGGGTCCCAGTCAACCATCTCTCAAATCCAACGGCCTACATCTCACCATTGTTTACACAACAACCGTTGATATTTCCTAACGTAATCTAGTTTTAGCTTAAGATTAATTCGAATAATTTTATCTTAAATAAGTTTAATCCAATAAAACCGAAGCAATCACAATATTTTTAAACCTCGTAAAAGGGTAAAAATTAATGGAATAAAAACGAGAGACTTTTACAAAAAAATAGCAAATAATAATAATAATAATAATAATAATAAATTTATTATATTAGTGTCCATGTAACAATTTTTTTAAATTTGTAAAGCAACAAATTTAGAAGTGATGATCTTCTAGGTAAAAAATCGGTGCAATTAACTGTTTTCTTCCAAATGTTTTTGTTATTTGATGCATTTTTTCTAAAAAATAAAAGAATTTTTACAAAAATAACAAAAAAATTATGACAATAGAGCTTATGTTATAACATTTTTTAAATTTGCAAAAGTAGCAAATTTAAAAGTGATAATCATCTAATAACCTTATGATTACTGTATGATAGCCCCCTGATAACTTATGATTATTGTCTGATAGCTTATCACTAATTTTACTTATTCGTAATATGCAAAAAAAAAATTGGTGCTATGAACTGTTTTTTTTTTTTTTAATTGTTTTGTCCATTTAATGCAATTTTTCTAAAAATAAAATATACGTTTTGGTTTATTTATTTAAAATATTTAAATAAAAGGTGGACCAGGATTAGGGGTTGTGGGGCCAGTTCCCACGTGTTGAGAATGATACGTCATCATATAAATGGGTGTGACGTGTCGACATAAGAGTGGTTGAGAGTGTGAAGTTTCGTCAAGTTAAAAAGGAGATGAAGAACATGGCGAAAGCTGACAAAGGAGAAAAGAGAAAAAAGTGAGATGCTCCACACGCGTCTCTCCATCCCAAACCCCTAAAATTTTAACATTTGCCATATCTCACTCTTTTTTTATTCATATTTAGTTTTAGGGTTTCCATTACTCGTCTTCACACTTTACTCCTTCGTCTTCCATTCGCAATTCTCTCCGGTTTACTTCCTCTCAACTCGTCTTCATCCCTCGCAACACCACTTCATCCTTAAACCCGTTTAATCCTTCCAATCTCCACACCAAATCATCCCCTCTCTTCAATCCTTGTAACGACATTGATTTCGGTTTAATTTTCGAAAAACATTTCCCCTTTTTTTCTCAACTCATCTTCAACATATTCCGGTTGTTCTTTGGCCGTCGTTTTCTTCTCGGTAAAAAAGCTATCTTCCTCTAATTTTCTTTCTCTCCCACTCTTCGTCCTCCCAATTTTCTTTGAAGGCTTCGCTCACAGTGTTGCCTCCGAAACAAATAGGTCTCCCTTTCGGTTTCGTTGAACGGCTGTGTTTTACATTTTGCCTCCGAAACTCAAGCGCTTGCATGTTCACCATTCTTCTTGGTGAACATGCAATCCGACTCGGTTTTCCCCTTCCACACGACCTTGCCGCTTGGACTCCCATTTGCCGATCGGGTATTTTTTTTCCTCTGATTTGGACACATTCTACACTACGGATACTATCATCTTCTGCATTTGGGATGTTCGAGCAAGGTAGGGTCGGAGGTAAGCGGTTGGATTTCGAGTTTCTGTCTTCGCCGATGTTGAGGATTAAAGTTATGCATTGTCTGAATAATTATTTGTGATTATTTCTGTTCTGTGAATAATTATTTGTAATCGGTTTTGTTTTTTACTTCTATTGTTTTTCATATTCGATCATCCCCATTTGAAACTACACTGCTGTTGTTTACTTTCCACGTTTCTGATTACTTTTGTTCCTCTGTAGTTTTTTGTAATTACTTCTGTCTATGTGCTTCTGTGAAAAATTATTTGAAGTTCTTTTGTTTCTTACTTCAATTTACGTCCACATTATTTCATTTTTGGGCATCCCGTTTGAAATTATAATGGTGTTGTTTGTTTTCCATGTTTTTGATTACATTTGTTCGTTTGAATTATAGTTGTTTTTGTTTATGTACTTCTGTGAAAAATTATTTCTAAGCAGTTTTGTTTCTTAGTTTAATTTCCTTCCATATTTTTTCAATTTTGCCCATCCCTGTTTCAACATATGTCCCTGTTTGCCATGTTTCTAATTTGTTTTGTTGGTTTCACTTTCTTCTTGCTACTGTGCTTAGCAATTTGAACACATTTTCGACCATTTTTTGAATTGGATCCCTCATAAATATGTTGACATATTTATTTCCTTTGGCATTTGACTAACTATGTTCACAGTTCCCATTTACTTGCAATTAAGATGCCTTTTGAATTTGGTTTACTGTGAAGTCTTTTTTCTTTATTTGCAAGCAACTGTCTGTTCTGTTCCTTTCTCTTTATTTCTAAGCAAATCTCATCCATCCATCCATTAAACTGCACTGTCTGTGTTCATTTCTTTTTCTTGGTTATGCATTTGTCTACTCATAGCTTATCTTTGTCTTAATGTGGTAGGTTTTGATTATGTCCTGTTTTGACTATGTCCTCTCCTTTTCTGTACACTTCTGTAATTTGCATAGATTCCCTTTTTTTTTTTTTTTTGGTATGGGTATTCACCCTCTATCCCTCTATATATATAGCACTTCCTTTGTTGTATTTTATTGTGTTGTTTTCCTTTCTTCCTCCTCTGTTCTTTCTTCATTTGGTATGTAACTTCACTTTGTTTTCTTCTTTTGAAGTTCCATTTGTCCTTCTTTTTTCTTTTGTCATATCTATGTTAACAAGAATCTGTTATGTTTAAAGCATATTTGTGGTACTTTCTTCTTTTTTTGAAGGATATACCTTCTTATACACAACCTTAGGCACTGCCATATCATACTTTTCATGATTTCTTTGATCTCATCTCATGTTCACTGTCCATAGTCATTTTAAGGGATCTTGATGTTGTGTGACTCTTTGACCTACATTTTATGTGTCAATGTTTTATGCTTATTTGGTTGCATTTCTATAGCTATATATATTTTGTTGCACATCCTATTGTTGCTTGTTTTTGTATTCATGTTTGTAATAATAGATCCAGTTCGTTATATCGAACGGATTCAATTCCTCTGAGGCACAACGTTTTTTAAAATAACACGGGCTAAATTTCTCATTCATTTTAATGAATCTTGTTTTTTCATTTCGACAACGACATTCCTCCAAATAATACGGTTCATCCTTATACTATTTTTACTCGTACTTCTGTTATGTCGGGACACTAATTTCCTTACTTTATTTGCAGGATATCCGACTTCGGACTTTAGTGACTATATTGGGTAATAATGAATTCTGTTTTTTTTTCCATGATTTAAAATGTAACTGCATTTTGTACTTCACAGTTTGTTTCGTTTTTCTAAAATTGTCTTCGATTTTCAAAAATATCGTAAAGAAAGTGTATACCCACACAAACAGATGAATAATATGAAAACTGCAAATGGCAATGGATTTATTCAAACTCAAAAAATTATTTTTGCACTAACTATTTTAAAAAAATTACCATAAAATAAAACCATTTTCGGTTGACAAAGCATAATTTGAACATAAATGCCATTTGATAGCATTTTATTGGTTTTTTTTTTTCGTACCAAATTAAGAAATATGCTATTTTGCCATAAATTTAATTTTTTAAAAAATTGTACAATTATACATACATATGTATATACGTATATATGTATATACGTATATACTTTCGGAATAGCCTGGAGAGAGAAGAAAGAGAGGTGACTTCTGCTTGCATTGATCACATATGTACATATATTTGCACTTGTTATTCCACTTTTACATGTTCCGTCACAATTGATAATCAAACGTAACAAGTAAACGTACATTGGAGTTTGTGCAATTTTATTGTATAATTTAGTTTGTATTTTTATTTGGTTTCTTAAAGTTAATTTTTATTGAGATTAATCAAACAACAACAATAATTTTCATGGAAAAAAAATACTATGAAACTAGATTTAAGATTTATTAAAAATATAAAGATTAAAATGGAATAATTTAAAGTATACCAACTAAAATTTGAATAAAATTAAGAGTATAATAACGATATGATATTTTAACCTATATTTTATAGCTTGTAAGGGAATTTAGTTAATATAGTTTAAATGCACCCAAATGGTCTAAGCAACTTATTGGTAATTAATTCTAAAATATAAGAATAATTTTTTTTAAAATGATACAATATAGATTAAAGGAAAATTGTTCAAAATAATAAAATAGACAAAAATATTTAGACTTTACATAAATATTATTTAAAAAAAACCATATTTAATTAAACTAGGTTAAGTAAATTGTGTGCATAAATGTGACTACACTTAAGTGAAAAGTGCATTACTATTTAATCAAACTTTGAAGCTTGAATCATATATAACATTAACAATATACTATGCTTTTAATTCAAGTTCCATTTATATGAAAATTCCATTAACTAATAACATGTGTAACAAACACATGGCCCGTGATCAACAATAATACATTAATATGTACGTATACACATGCTTCACCTTACAAATTGGTATTTGGGTAGCACGACATTAGGACAAGTATCAATTTATATTTTAGAGCTAGGTATTATTAACTAAAACTCTTAATTTTGAAAATTGTATCAATTTAAACCTTCAACTTTCATAAATGCATCCGTTTTAATATTGTTCTTTCATGCACGTATCGGTTTAAACTCTCTAATTATAAAAGTGTGTTCGAGTGAAACATAATGAATGGTTATTAGTTTGGGTATAAATTGAAATTTTAGAGATAAATTATTTATAAGTTATGAGTCATTTGTTATTATATATTATAGTTTTTTTTTATAGTATAGTAGGCTATTTGTTTTGAGTTACAATACAATGTAGTTTTTCTAAGAAGGTGTTTGTTCTTAAATTAGAGAAGAGTGTATTTTGTTTGTATTTAGATTTAAAAACAAAGTTTATTGATTATATATTATATTTCTAAATATAAATTTTTGTATATTTACCTCTTTTTTCTTCGTTTGTTAAGGATCACAACAAATTAAATATCCAAACGTTTCTTATTATCGTATTTTGTCCTACTTGATCATTCGTTCTTGTAAATTCAATGGCTCTGAATGAGAGACGTTATTAGTTGTAAAGTTTTGAGCTTAATCAATGTATTGAGTAGGTTGAGCTACACGACTTTTATGTTGGGTTGTTGTATATATTTCGAGGAAACATGCTAAAATAATATCTACTACTGCATTATGGTAGCTAATAATATATATATTACAAACACAATCATACAACGATAAAATGCTTGAATCTTCATAAAGAGAATACGATATCATCCTTTAATCATCGTTTACCATGTTTATATTCCACAATATTCACTTCAACTTTCTCTGCAATTGTTTATAGTTTACACTCCAATACTTACTCCAAATTTATTTATAATTATCTGATAATTCTTTTCCCAACAAATACGACGGTGAAAAACGTACCATTTTAAATAAATTGCTAACCATACAATTTCAAAAACCTTATAAAACTCAAAATTAAAAGTATATATAATTTATTAGATATTACTGTGAACATATGAAATTACATCAAAATTTATAAAACAACGAGTTTAACAATTCAAAAACAATTTTAGACTTGTTTCGAAATTTATAATATAAAGACAACAAAAAAGTTAATTTAAATTTAAACTTAAATGTTGATTTTGAAAGTTATGCATTTATAATTAATTAAGAGTACAAAAATTAAATGAAGTATATATAAGACAACTCAAAGATCCTATTAGTCACTATTGTAGCACCAAATTTCAAGGGTCAAGGGATTGAAGCAAATTAGTAGACTTCTAAAATATTATTATTTTTGCTCATGATTGTGATTGAGGACTTCAATTATTTCAAATTCAATTATGTGTGACAACACACATAATTTTGAAGAAAAAAATAAATAGGGTTTGAAAAATAATGTCATAAATTATGTTTCTTTCAACTAAAATCAAAACCTTTACCATATTTTTCAAAAATTAAAGAAGAAAAAAAACATGTATGGATATCACTTTGCATTCTTCATTGTTATAATAATGATATTTTAAAAACCCATTGAAAAAAATGATATGGTGATTTGAACATTAGTATAATCAATTTGAATGGAAAAAGATATAAACAAAAACAAGAAAAAACCTCACATTTCTAGTTAATGGATACCCTAAACCTAAGCCTTTTAAAAGCTATAATTTCAAACCTAAGCTTGATGTTTAAAGACATCTTTTAAAGTGCATAACTAAACAAATAAACGTTTGGAAGTAGAGTTAAATGGTTACGAGACTTGTTAATAAAAGAAAATATATAATCGAAGAGATGTAAGTGCGTTTATATTACAGTTAGGTTATGTTCTCTGTGATACTCATTTAAATTTTATAAATGAGTGTTTGAGACGTTGAGTTGATTATTATAGTTTGTAGGTAATAATTGACGTTATGTTATATAATACGTATTGGAATGTAAACTATTTTAATGTATGTTACAATAATATGTGTTTAGAATAAATTCTACCTTAGTCGGAGTATAAAAATAGCGACGAAGAGAACAAATTATAATAAATAAAAAACAGTACATTGTAACATTTTCTATTTTTCGTATTTATAAAAATAAACTTTATCTTTTTTATCTTCATGTTTCTACCTTTATCGAGTAATTTCATATTTCAATGTTAATTTATTAACTCCAACTAGAACGGTAAACGTCCCATAAACGTTTAACTAGCTTTTAAACTAAAATAAATAGCAAGGTTAAAAAGGGAATTTGGCCAAAGTAATAGAAAATAAGCACTTTTTCCAATCTTTTACAATGAGTGGCACCGAACTTATGAAGTTGGAGTAAGGACAAAACAAAATATGTGGCAGTGTTTTGAGGGGTAAAATTGTACTTTCACCTTGAATATCTTACATGCAACCCCATCCCCCACAATAATATTATATTTTATTCTCCAAACATATTCAAATATATATAGTGAAATGAACCAAAACATAACAAAATTTCAAATTTTATTAATGATAAGTATTGATAGACATTCAAAGATTTCTATTAGTATCTACCAATAACATCGATAGACACCAATAGAGACATTGAATATGTATTTTTGCTATATTTCAATAGTTATGTTATTTTCTGACATAAAAATTTAAGGAACGCTTGCAAAAGTAGCAAAAAATAAATTATAATAATAAGACTCATATCATTACATTTTTTAAATTGTAAAAGTAACAAATTTAAATGTCGATAACCCTCGTAGTCTTTAATAACCTTCCGATAGCAGTCTGATATCACTAATTACTTGTCATATTTGTCGTATTTGCAATATGCAAAAAAGAGATGTCATTGACTGTTTTTTTCTAAATATTTTTGTCATGCAATTTCTCAAATTTATTTAAACTCAACTCTTATTTTTTTATTTATTTGTTTTTTTATTTTGACTTTTAAATTTTATTCCCTTTCTCTACTTTATGAAGTTTTTCTTTCATCAATTCTTAACCAAAGGTCCAAAGCTAAGTTATCTTCCCCCTAAAAAGAATAAAATAATAATCAATTTTGTCTAGCTTTTATGATGAGATAAACATGTTAAAATATAATAATAATAATAATAATAAATAAATAAATAAATAAAGTTAAAATATTTATTTGAGGAATTTTAAAAAATAGCAAATTTTGCAAAATATTTAGAACCTATAACAAATTCTATCACTGACAGTCATTAATATGCTATAGTGATAGAAGACTATCGTGATAGAATTCAAAATTTTACTATAACTGATAAATATTTTAATTTATTTTGCTATTTTAAAAAAATGACCATATTTTTTTTCTAGTAAAGAAATTGGCATAAATAATTTACTAGTTTTATTTTTTGGAAGAAATTAAAATGGATCTAAATTTGGACTACAACAAAAAGCATCTATTCATTCATTCAATATATTTTATCCAAACATAAAAAAGTTCCATTCAATATCTATAAGGACGAGAGAGAATCTGTCTTAATTGATAGAGAGAGAATTTCTTTTCCTTTAGCTCTCCCCATTTACAATTCTAATTAACTATAATATTAATTCATTTTGTTAGCATCAATATTTTTTTCTCAAAATTTTCAAATATAGAAAAAAAAAAACACTATTTACAATTCATGAAAAAAAAAATCACTAAAATTTAAATTTTTTTTATGAAATGCAAATATTTTATCCATTTTTATTATAATTTTAATTTTCATATGAGTAAAATAACTATTGGAATAAAGATCGAACCTCCCAACTCTAACTTCAGTAAATAAAACAATTAATGTTGAGTTAATCTCATCTTGACCGTTATAATTTTCATTATGTTATTATAGGTTTTTTCTCCTAAAATACCTATTGACATGGATATTTTACTAACGTTTTTTTATCAACATTTATGTAGAATTAAAAGTTTGACATTTTTGTCAACATCGTCTCTCGAGACTTTTGGTAATTTGTGTACTCTCAAATTTATAAAACCATTACATAGTTTTTCACTGTTACATAATTATTTTAATATTTATATAAATTTGAGAATTGATTTTTCTCGAGTTCGTGTTGATAAAAATTAACAAAACCATTTAAAAGTGAGTGAGATAGAGAGATCTAAGTGGAAGCATTTTTTTTTCCCCTTAGAAAAATACAAAACAAAACAACTTTCCCTCTACTCACTTTCAAATGTATAAAACCGTTAAAAATTAGAACGCCCGGGTTAATTACCGAAAATACCCTTTCTCACTTGTGGCAAGTCCCGACGAAGCATAATTACACATCTACCCCTTTAAATACTCTAACAATTAACATTATGCTTTATTTTTATTTATTTATTTATTTAAAAATTATAGTTTTTTTGAATATTTATATTTTTCATCATATCGATTTCAATGTGAACATTTTCTATTTTATTTCATTCATCTATATTTTAAAACTTTAAAATTTTACATTTTTTTGGTCAGTGGATGTTAGATTGCTAATTTAATATGAATATGACATCATACCTATTGAGTTTAATAAATTAAAAGAATTAAACGAATAAAAAGGCTCAAAGTTATTATACTACATTGTTACAATTTAAAGAAGGATTAGAGAATTTTTTTTTTTTAATGGCTGAATTAGAAATTCCAAAATTTGAAGAAGTGGAAAATATTTCAACTTGCTATTAATTAATTACATCTAATGTCTACCTGAAAAATTGTGCAAATAAAAAAAAATATTCAAATTTAATTTAAACTCAATTTCAATAGATAAGACATTAATTACAATTTTTAAAAATTTATGGTACAGTTTTTCACTTTTAGAGTAGAGATGATTAAACCTAATTAACGAGTCCAAATGTAGTTTGGGGGATAAGACACACATTAAAATTTTCATTTCTTATTTCGAAATTATTGAAAGGTTAAATTATATATATATATAAATAAGTAAATAATGCAATTGCCCAATATATTTGGAACATAAATTCTATATAATTTTAGAAATTAGGTCTCGACTTCTTTTAGAAGTTGTTTTTCCTTGCAACCTAACACAAACGCAACTTAGCTAAATATAAAACCTAAAAACTTCTAACCAATAAGTTAGATGTTATAATGTATGGCGTCACATGTTATTGAAGTAAGAAACAACGAATATCTATTTTTCGAAACACATAGTTTAAGCATTACTCCATACATATTTTTTTTGTTTCTTAATAACAAATATTCATACAAACCTAAGCTCCGAGAGGGAAAAGAAGATAAATGTAAAAACATCTAAAATCCAATCAAGAAAATAATACAAGAGTTCCAATAACCTTCTAATATCCCAGGTGTTGAGAAGAAAACCCTAAACAAGATACAAACCCAATAACATAACATACTACATAGAGATTAACCTAATTTTTTACACGAAAACATAAAAAGAACGAAACATTTTCCAACCTTCTTGTCAACACAATAATTTTGTCAAACTGTACTTCACACCTCAACTGGTGATTCTTAAACAATTTTCTTTTAAGAGAAAAATCGAACTTTTGACTTGAACGTGGATAATTAAAACCGTGTATTGGATAGAGAATAAAAAAAGAAAATGAAAATGACATTTAATGAGAGGGGATATAATGGTAATTTGGGAGGTGAGAGAGAGTGAGGAGTCATCCAAGTTTATGTAAATAAAGAAAGGAAAAGAGTTTTAAAGTTTTTTGATTTCCAAAATTGAAAAAAAAGAAGAAAAAAAAGGCATTGGCAACACACACACACATACAGTCTTCTCTTTTCTCTCTCAACTACACATCTCTTCCTCTTCATCTCTCTCTCTACTGTATCTCTTAGACCCTCAAAGAGAGTGTAGAGAGAGAGCGACACACATTCTTTCTTTCCACACCCACCTCTCTTTAACACCATTCTTCTCCCTCATTCTCTTTAGGGTTTTCTTAAAACCTATTTACAATTTCTTCCAAGCTCTCCAATTTTTGTTTGTTTGTTTTTTTTTTCACAATATAAGGTCACCCCCCCCGCACAAAGATAAACCAACCCGTTTTAGCTAATTACCCATCGACTATATTCAAATGCTGCTAATCGGACGATCCGATTGCCGTTTTTGAGATCTTGGATGTGGACTTCACGGGTATGCTTCTGATATAGACGATCGGTTCAGCATTTCGCCTTCTTCCGGTTTTTGTTTTTGTTTTTCGAACATCGATTAGCTTCTTTTTGCTTTTTCTGCATTTGGGTTTTATTTTTTCACTGTGTTTTTTTTTTTAAAAAAAAATGGAATATGTAGCTTGCTTGATGTTTGTGAATTTTTTTTTTGGGGGGTGGGGGGTGGGGAGGGAAGTATGGCATTTGAATTTGTGTTTGAGGGATTGAATTCCTTATGGGTCTGCTTCGGTTTGGCTATTTGATTTGATTTTTAATTGTTGAATCAGATCTAAGTTTATTTAACTTCCTTTTATGAAGCTTGGGTTTCTATTTTTGGGAGGAGGGAGGGGGGTGGGTGAATTTATTGGCATTGGGCTTTCTACAGGGCTTTAGGAGTGAGATCTGTGATTTATGTTGGGTGGGGATTTAGGAGTGAAGCTTGAGGTTTTTTTCATCTGGCTTTCTTCTATGTAATGATATTTTCTTAGATAATCTTACTTTAACTCCTAATGTTGACTACTGTAATCTAGATTCTATTATTAATGTCTGGAGTTTATTTTCTTCTATTGCTATGTCACTGTTGCAACCTCTTCGACAATCTGACTTTTTTGTTTTCTTTTCTACTTTTTCATTTAAGTTTAGTAGAGCTGAAATGAGGAATTTTTGATAAGATTCTTTCTGAAGGGGGTTTTCGTTTAATCCCAGCGGTGCCTCTTGCTATATTTCTTGGAAATTCTACTGTCGCACCAAACATTGTCAGGAGCTGGAGTGCTTTTTTCCAGGAAGTAAGTCTAGTTTGATGAAGTGCTTTGGGAAAAGATAAATTGAAACTCGAAGTTTCTTGAAGTGAAAGGGAAATGAAACCTGAGACGCCTCTGGATTTTGCTGTATTTCAACTGTCACCTAGGCGTTCACGGTGGGGATAGCACACCTTGGCTGTTTAGATTAAATACTACAATCTTTATTTATTAATTTTTCCTTTTCTCTCCCGCTTTGGGCAGTTGCGAATTGTTTGTTTCTAGCCATGGCAACACTGAGAAACTAGCATCAGGTTCAGTGAAGCCATTTGTAACTCAATTAAAGGTTGCAGAAGAGCAGTTTGCTCATGCAGTCCAGGCAATTAAGCTTGAAGTGGAGAGGGGTGGAAATGGTGATGCTTGGTTCACAAAAGGAACCCTTGAAAGGTAAAAATATTTCCTACTTCATTTTGACGATTCAGTATGTTTTACACCAACTGGCTAGGCTCTCTTGGATTTTCTTGTTAACAAGCTTGGAATATTTTCAGGTTTGTGCGTTTTGTTAGCACACCTGAGATATTGGAGCTGGTCAATACATTTGATGCAGAGATGTCTCAATTGGAAGCGGCTAGAAGAATTTATTCTCAGGTAAGTGCTGCCGTTAGTTATTGCCATCTAAGAGGAACACATTCATTCATTTATTTTTTCTTGTTTTGCTAAATAAATAATCTTTTTGTATTAGGGAGAAGGTGATCGGCATTCTGGTACATCAGGTGTGTTTAATTTTCTTTAATTTTCCTTAAATCTTCTTTTTAACTTTTAATTACAATTTTTGTTTATAGACAAAACACCTTATGCATTTGGAACTTCTAATATATTTTTTTTTGTATGCAAGTTCATTACTTGAAAGTTCTTTGAAACTTCTAAATACTTTTTAAACTGCTATTTAGAAATTTTAAATCAAAATTTCTAGCCGATCACGTCAGTGGAATTTGTGCATGAGAGAAAGAGATGATCCGGCTTCCATGGCATTGTTTTTGGAAAAATTCCTTGTGTCGTCTCATTATCAGCTGTCATTTTTCTTGGACTAGCGCAATAGAATCTGATACATATTTCAATAATTCCTTTTGAATTGGTTTATATGAAAACAGTTATTAGTATCTCTATTTTCTTTTAAGATTAAGATAGTATTCTGTTATCAATGATGTTCATTTGTGTATATTTTTTTGATAATTTACCCTAGGTGGGGATGGAACAGGTGCAGGCTCAACAGATGAAACCAAGTAATCTCTTTTGTTCTCAATATTATTCTTTTCATCTTAATGTTTTTCATGTGTTTGTCAAGTTAATGGTAAAAGCTGTAACTAGTGCCAGACCCAGTAGAGATATCTTTCAAATCGTAAAATTTCTTTCTTTCTCAAGATATCTTTTGTACGTATACTTGGATATCGTGCTGAACTTTCAAATGAGGGTGAGATTATGTGGTTTCACTATTAAAGAAGTCATCAGTGTTTTTTATTTGGGATGTCAGAAACATAGTATATGATGATGTTGTGATGAGACTCGTAGGTAGGTAGGTAGGTAGGTATTGATAACTTAAAGTTTCAAGTTCTCTGAATTGAATAGTGTGTTTGGATAGGTGTCTCATTCTTTACTTGATTTGTTCAATTTTCAGGAAGGAGCTTTTGAAAGCTATCGATGTACGCCTTCTTGCTGTTAGGCAGGATTTGGTCACAGCTTCTACTCGTGCATTAGCTGCTGGTTTTAATCCTAGTACAGTGTCTGACCTTCAACTTTTTGCTGATCAGTTTGGTGCCCATCGCCTAACGTAAGTACTCTAAAAAAAATTTAGATTTGACTTATGTCTATTAGTACCTACTAACACCACATTTCTAGATCTTGGTCTTTCTGCCTTTGGTTAGTAGCGTGCATGGACGGTGTTAGAATTGAACTTGAACCACATATTTGACAGTAGTTCAGCTTAAACAGGGGAAAGAGGAAATTGCATTAGGGTACTGAGGAGGGTAATGAAAGGATTCTCTTCCATGCCAGAGTGTCAAACAGGGGAACATGTATTGGAAATTGCAGAACTCTAATCTTTGGTATGGGACCTTGGTAGATTGATCTCACCATTCATCTTAGCAAGAGATCGCAATTTCCTTGATATTTCTGGAATTTGTGTTTTACCTTGGTTTCTCTTTAAAATTTGGTGGTAGGGGCGTTGGTTAACATCTTATAGTGAGAGACTTCCATTCTCTTCCATTTTCGGAATTTGTGGTATACTTGGTTTCACTTTAACTGAATGAAAATCCTGAGGGCCAAAAAGTGATAATGACTAAAGGTCCTACTGGGGGAAACACAAAGAGAGTCATAAATATGATTCAAATCGTCTGGTATTTGTTTGAAATGGACACACGAACAGCAGCATAGCACTAGCACCATAGAGGACCTTTGAAGTCAACATTGTTAATCTTTTGGCTAGAGCAAAATTGACATTCTAGACGTTGGTCTTAGCAGACATTGGGAAGCAGTGGTGAGGGGAGGGCAATAGGATCTAACCATCTTTCAACTTGGGGATAATGGCTGGAAGAGAAACCAAATCAATAACCCCTTGTTGGAACTCTCCCAATGGGAAAATTAGGAGAAGATAACCCCCACTACAAACACAGTGGCTAAATAGACATATACTGCAAGTGTCAGATTCAACAGACGAGGAAAGAGGGAACAAAAGGAGACATTGCTAATCATATGGTGGCCCTTCTATAACTGAACACAAATCTCATCCTCGATAGCATAGCAAAAAGAATTGAAAAAATATGATAGCCATGAGTCACTTTGCAGCTTCCAGATAGCGTCGTTATTGTCTACTATAGTAACTCAACCATTAGTGGATGAACTATCTGCTTACAAGTTACAACCTTTTGGCACAAATTGCAAGTACTAACGGGAAACCACCCTGAACACTTTGCAAAGGGTGCTTCCATTTTCAAAGTTGAATTCCTAATCTCCAAACGTCCATATCCCCACCAAAGATCTAATGCAAGCAATTAATCTCTCTCCACCTCCTTGCATATAAATTTCCTTGTGTGTTATCTCCAACCTGGTAAGATCTTAAGAACTGATAGGAAGTATGGAGAAAAGACAAATTTGACAGAATGAAGGTAAATCTACTTCCATGTGCCAACTACCCAATTGAAGAAAATGTTTACTTTGTATGTATACCTTAGAATTGAGATCCAAGGAAAATTTAACCACCTGCAATTTGAGACATAAACTTTAGACTACGTCTAGAAGATTTTCATTTCACTCCGCTAGTGCAAGCTTGTCTTTGATATGTCGAGTCCCGAGCCGCAACCAAATTCCAAAAGGAATGCATAAAGAGAAAAGACAACATTTTTCTTCATGAAAAGACGGGTCATCTAAGTTTTATACCTCCCAATAAGGTTGACATGATAAATGAGATCGATTTAACTTAGTGGCTTATTGCTTAGTGTCATTAAGGCAATATCAGGCTAGTCTAGCATATCTCACATTGCAACGCTTGATGTCCCGGGGAGCACCCACCACCATTGTTGTGCCTCTCGCTGCGATGGAAGATGAGTGAGTCTGGTGGCTAGTGAAGAGAGGGAATATCTGATTTTCATACAATTTTATACCCTAGCCTTATATGAGATTTGAGAATATTGTGCGAAGTTGGAAATTTATCTGAACAGAGCAAGATGCAACCTTTGCTACTGTATTCTGTCGTAGAAAGCAATTTTTATTGTCCCACCAACTAACAAACTGAGACCACCAACTACACTGCCTCAAATTCAATCTTGATGTTTGCAGTGAATTCCAGTTCAAAAAAGGAAAAAAAAAAAAAAGAAGTAAAGCAAAAAAATGTTTGTAGTGACTAGCATTCAGATTTTTGTTTTCTTCCTTTCTTAATCCTTCTGTTGGATTGATAGTCGCTCTTTCATTGGTTTCTCTATATGTTTTTATAAATTCAAGCAGTTTCATGGTCTCTAAAGTCTAAATTAAATATTTTAATTCGACTTTCATTCCCTTAATGAAAAGTATCGTATCCCTGTTACTTGTTTTTTTTATTCAAAATCATTGTTGTATATAATTTTACCTATTCGCTAGTTTATCATTATTTCACACTTATTGTTCCTTAAATTGATTAAACGGCCGCATTGGTTTCTGATTATTTGTGGGATTTAATCAGAACTTGTGTGTGTAACATTACTAGTTATAGCAAGATATATTAGTTTCAATGCATTTTAACGTAGCGTTTCAATTTTTCGCAGCGAAGCGTGCTCAAGTTTCTTATCTCTTTCCCGGAGGAGACCGGAACTTGTTAACACATGGACCCCAGGCATGGACGACAGAGCGGTTAGGTCTTCATGCGGTTCCGACATGTCGATCGATGACCCCACTGAAGATCCTATTGGAAGCCACAACAAGCCACAGTACCAAACAGAGAATAAGCACGATCCTCAATCTGGTACAACTTCACGAACCGAAGAACAATCTTCCCACGTGGACGAATCAAAACCCACCACGTGTCAACCGGCCAAATCCTCTGCCACCGTCCCGAGCCGACGCAAAGTGAAAGATGAGACTTTGTCCGAAAATTTGGAGAAAGAGAAGAACGGAGAGGAGACTCCAACAGAATTGAAATCAACGCCTGTGGGTCCTCCCGCCAGGCGGCTCAGCGTCCAAGATCGTATTAACCTTTTTGAGAACAAACAGAAGGAAAATACCGGTGGCAGTGGGGGAGGCAAGCCCGTTTCTGGAAAACCTCTAGAACTGAGAAGGCTCTCGTCGGACGTTTCATCAGCGCCCTCGGCTGTGGAAAAGGCGGTTTTGAGGAGATGGAGTGGTGTCAGTGATATGAGCATTGATTTCAGTAATGAAAAGAAGGATATAGAGAGCCCATTATGTACACCTTCTTCATCTTCAATTTCTGATACCATGTCTAATGTATTTTCTGGTGCCACCGAAATTGAAAGTGAGAAGAGGTTGCCCGAGTTGGAGAGCAAGACTAGGCTTGAGAAAAGGGGCAGTCTTGTTAGAGTTGGTGATGATGAGTCCAAACAACAAGGTGAGGAGCAGAATCCATTTGAGAGTTATACAGGTAAAGAGGCTTGGGCATCATCTTCTCAGGCCCAATTCAGGTCAATCTCTGGTGGAGCTGACCCAGTTGGATTGAATGATCGAGGTGTTTCTAAGGGAAGTGTAAAGAATTTATCGAGCAGTGATGATAAAAGTAAGGGCTTTAAAGGTGCATTAGTGACCGAGACACAGGGGAAAAGTTCTGTAGATCGAGCAGAAATTGATGGAGCCAAGAATCAAGTTGCGTCCCAGGTTGATGGTTTTGCTAAGAAGACAGGGGATGATGCAACTGATGGTAGGTTAGGTAATAAGATGGACGATTCTAGATCAAGAGACCATTTAGCATATCCATTACGTCCTAGGGATTCTCGAGGTCATTCTCGTTCTTTTTCTAACCAATTTGAAAGTGGTGGAATAAAGCTAGAACCCTCATCAACTCAGTACATGGAAGTTGATGGTGGCCAATTACCTCAGCAACGGAGATCTTTTAAACCAGAACCCGAGGCAGTGGCTAGCAAGAACCTCGCATCATCGGATACGTATAATCTTAAAGTAGAAGATTTTGGAGTTCAGAAAATGAAATTGCAGAAACCTGAGAGAAGTAGACAAGCAGAGAAGTCACAAGTTGGCAGAGAAGAAAGCAGTTCTCTTCATGAGAGAAGTAAATTGGATATGATTGGGAAAAGTGGGACAGATGGCCAAGAAAGCACTCCTACAATCTCAAGCATACCGGGAGAGCGAGTTCAAAGAGGGAGGCAGACTAAGGGAAATCAGGAGCTCAATGATGAACTAAAAATGAAGGCAAATGAACTTGAAAAGCTATTTGCAGAGCACAAGCTCCGTGTTCCAGGGGAGCACTCCAGCTCTGCTAGGAGAAACAATACTGCCGACGTGCAGCTTGAACAGGCAATTAGTTCGCAGCACAGAACACCTTCAGCTTTAGACACTGCTCCGCCTCCTGCACAAGTGGTGGAAAGATCTGGGGCAATAGAATCAACGGGGAGTTCCAATAAAAGGGAAAATGTTTATACTACGCCTGCAAAATTGATAAATAACCATGACTTCAGTGATGATTCTAGAGGAAAATTTTATAATAAGTATATGCAGAAAAGAGATGCTAAGCTGAGAGAAGAATGGAGTTCGAAAAGAGCAGAGAAGGAGGCGAAGATGAAGGCCATGCAAGATAGCCTTGAGAAAAGCAAAGCTGAGATGAGAGTCAAATTTTCTGGTTTTGTAGACCGACAAGATTCAGTAGCTAGTGCGCGGAGACGCGCAGAAAAACTTAGATCATTCAACAATCGCTCTCAAACAAGGGACCAGGTATAATTTCAGTTTAATTTTTATTTAAAAAGTTAATGATGCTGAAGTCCTGGGCTCTCTCTCTCTCTCACTCCCTAAATTTTATTTTATTTATTTTGTTTCTTTTCTTGCATATTCTTCATTCTCTTTTCTTGTTTGTGTGTAATGATGTAATATCTCTGCGTAACAGCTGCAGATCAATTCAATTCAAAGTGAAGATGATGGGGACTTTCCTGAGGTTTTGGAGCAGAAATTGAATGGGAATGACAGATTACATAGTGATTCATATATATCAGATAGTGCTTCTAGAAGCAACCAGAACAAGAAGGCTTTGCCGGGTAGAAATTTATCTTCTACTCCTCGTCCCACTGGAGTTACAGCTCCACCTCGGTCAGTTGGCAAAGTCTCTCATTCTAGTTCTGGGAGGCGAAGAGGTCAAACAGAAAATCTTCTTGCACAGTCAGTTCCTAATTTCTCTGAACTGAGGAAAGAAAATACAAAACCTTCTGAACGTAAATCAACGACACGCCCGCTGGTGAGAAATTATTCTCGCGGTAAAACTAGCAATGAAGAGCCTGTCATTAAGGAGGAGAAGCCCCGGATTGCACAGTCTTCAAGAAAGAACTCTGCTAGTGCTATTGACTTCAAGGATATATTACCTTTGAACACAGATAATGTTGTTTTAGCACCATTGTTATTGGATGAAGAGCAGAACGATGAAAGCATTTATGATAAGTATTTGAAGGGCATAGACTCAAAGCCTTTTCTGAGGAAGGGCAACGGCATAGGCCCTGGTGCCGGAACAAGTATAGCGAAGTTGAAAGCTTCTATGGAATCCGAAACTTCAAAAGATGATGAAGTGGCATTTGAGGGTTCAGAAATTATGCCCAAACAAGAAGAGGAAGAGGAAGGGCATGAGAAAATGGAAATGAAACTTGCTCATATGGATAATGGAAAACTAAGATTAAGTCAGGAATCGGGTAGATCAAGTAATTCTGGGTCTGAAATTGAAAATTCTATGAGATCTCACTCTCACTCTCGGGTCGATCATTCTACAATTTCTGAACTTCCCTCCATGTTGCCTTCATTTCATAAAGAAGGGTTGCTTCAGGATTCGCCTGGCGAGAGCCCACTGGCATGGAACTCGCGCATGCATCATCCATTCTCCTACCCACATGAGGCCTCTGATATTGATGCGTATATGGATTCTCCAATAGGGAGCCCTGCATCATGGAATTCACATAATATAACACAAGCAGAAACTGATGTGGCAAGAATGAGAAAGAAATGGGGAAGTGCCCAGAAGCCTTCTCTTATTGCTACGTCGTCGAGTCAACCACGCAAGGATATGGCTAAAGGGTTTAAAAGGTTGTTGAAGTTTGGGAGGAAAAGTCGTGGAACGGAAAGTATGGTTGACTGGATCTCAGCTACAACATCTGAGGGGGATGATGATACCGAAGATGGGCGAGATCCTGCTAGCAGGTCATCGGAAGACTTAAGGAAGTCAAGAATGGGATTCTCAGAGGGTCATGATGATGGCTATAATGAAAGCGAGTTATACTGTGAACAGGGTAACCGACTTTTATTTATTGATTTTTCTTTTTTGATGTTGTCTTTTTTTTTTTTATTTGCATGGAACATCCATCAACAATATGCCCATTTAGGTATTAACTTAAAATGGTTTTTTATGCTTTGGATTCCCTGGGGTTAGTGTCTTAGTGATTCCAACACCGGCTTAAATTTACTTCATTGTGAGAAAATATAGTTTTTCTTTTCTCACAACTCATATGGATTATGATAATTAGAATTCTCACTTATCCAACTTCATTTTGCTCCTTCCCTGCAGTTCAAGAATTACATAGTTCGATTCCTGCACCACCAGCTAACTTCAAGCTAAGGGAGGATCACATGTCAGGAAGTTCCTTGAAAGGTGAGTGCTCATTGTTGTTATGTACTGCGTTTGCATTGCTTTGCCATGACCTAAACATAGTCTATATTGGCTGGCTTTGAGAGTATATAACGAAGTTCAAAAGGACTTTTTGGTAGTTTTAAGCTGTCAGCCAAAGGAGCTGTTTGGTTAACATTTTTGTACTTGTTCTTTGATCCTTCTTCTGTTTTATGCTTATGAGAATCTTTATGTTCCATGAACAATGAATAAAAATAATGTTTGGAGACGAACTGCATTTCTAATGTTGAAAAATTGAAATCTTACAGCTCCGAGATCGTTCTTCTCTCTCTCAACCTTTCGCAGCAAGGGAACCGATGCAACGTCTAGGTAATAGACTCTGGCAGATTTCCATATGAGATTACTATCTTGTTATCCTTGAGTAGGGTTAACAGTTGGTACAGTGTAAGATACAAGTGCTTTGAAGGTGATATCGAATCAGACTCGAGGTCTGCAATTCAATCATGTACATGTTAATTTGATTCACAAAACCGACCACCTACATCATTAGGTAGTTACACCTGTTAGTTGTGTTGAATTAATCAAGTATACTGTATTGAACGAGGAGTTAATTGTTGGCAAAATGTCATTGTGATTTTGGTAGTCTAGGAGCAATTTTTTCCTTTTTTTTTTTTTTTTTTTTTATATATTTGGTTCTGCTCTTCATTTGCTCTGACGGTTTAGTTTTGTGTGCTGTATATCTGAAGGAGCTCATGTCAAGAACAGAATTGTTGAGCGTGATATAATTATGCATAATAAAAGCTTTTTGCACATGACCACCCTTGTAAGTTTTTTCGTCATTGTTTATTAAGATATCACAATTTTCTTTTTCTTTAACTTTATCCATGTTTATATGGGCCGCCCTAAACCTTGTTCACTGCATCACTATTTCCTACATTTCTACGAGACTGGATGTTTTTTTTCCTTTCTCCGTGAGTGTGCATACGTACAATGTATATTTGACATGATTCTTTCATCCTTCTCCTTGTTCGATCATCATCACTGTCCATGGCCACGACACCAATGTTCTCGCTTCAAAAAGCTTTGTAAAGGAGCTATATGATTTGAAACCCTTCGATTCGGAGGAGACTTTCAGAAGATCGATAATGGTGGCTAAATAAGAAGATAAGAGAAGAGCAAGGAAAATGGTTAGGAGAGGTTGAAATAATATTACTTCAATCAAACTGGGGCACTTCTATTTAAGTAAATCTTCAAGACCAAAACTGTCTCATTTTAAAACTTCAAGAATCACAATGATAATAGACTCAAACTTTATCAATCAATGATATGTTTTCTTCGAAGTTAGTTTTGTATAAGTACATTTGGATGCATTCAAGCAATCCTCCACTTTTAAATTATTACAAGTAAATGTCAAAAAAAAAAAAAAAAAAAAAAATTAACCCAACTGATATAGTATTAGGATTAAAGAAACAAAATTATTGTCGCTTCCTGCAGTTACCAATCATTATTCCCAAGAAAATTTCTCAAATCATTGACTTTGCAATTTTAAATTTGGCCAAAGTAATAGAAAATAACCAACTTCTCATTTTAAATTTGAATTTCCCAAAATTTTCCATCTTACAAATGGATTACGTACATCACAAGAAACAAACCAAAACCACGTTACCCGCGGGCGGCAGTCTTCCACGTATAAACAAAACCCCAAGAGAATACCGCCATTTTCAAATATCACAATTTGACAAACTCAGCCATTTGCCCTCCTCTCTACAAGCTCAAGAAAATGGCAACAAGAACAATCCCACTTCCCCTTCTCCATCGGCCGGCCGGCATCTTCCTCTGTATATTCATCAGCAGCTTTCATTGGTTTCTCAGTTCAAACGGAATAAGCGACCTCAGCCTTCCATCACAATTCGGTGGTCTTCTTTGTGATATCCTCACCTTCAATTGTATTTCTTCGTATTGGGATTCTCGTCTAACTGACGGATTCTTCCAAGTTTTTGTTTACAAGAAAGAAACAAACCCCATTCCGCTGAAATTGGATTTTTCCCTTTTGTAATTGCATTCATTTGTGAATTTTAAACATCATTCACGGCCATGTCTGCCGTCTCTGGCCACCGGCGCCATTTTCCTACGCCGGCGAGTTCAACAGACGTCTCTGTTACTTTTTCCCAATTAGATTCCTCCATTATTTCAAGAAAATCCACTCCCAGAAGACGTCCTCGAAACCCCACTCCTGCCACTCCCTTCGCTACGGACGATGATAAATCATGGCAAGGAGAGCTCTCATGGCAGTTCGAGCCAACTGGGTGGCGAGATTCTCGTAATTTGGGCGTAGCCTTAGGTCCCTGGGCTGCCTCTATTGCCCCATCTCCATTTTCAAGTAGTCAGGTTTTTCGAACCGCTAATGATTACTATCTTTCTCCCTCTCGCCGCGTTCGACGGAGTCTTCCGAGCCTGTACAGTGATGGTTCCGGCTATATTCCAGCTGGCAGAGTGGAACTGCAGAGCTTTGTGGGTGGAGAAACAGAGAACTCGTTGTTCGTCGGAGAAAGCTACATTCCTGGTGAAACTAGCAAAATCAGCCACTCGTCCGGCTGGAAAGATGGAAGTAAAGGGCCTTTGGCTGATAAAGATGAGCTTAGCAAGAGTTACCATGATAATTCTGAACATGATTTTACCTTTGAGCGTAGTAGGATGTATTCATCATATACTGACGATAGTGATTCGGATTCTAGTGAGGACGACGATGAAGTGGAGTCCCCTAAGGCAGTTGGGCTTTTTAGCCTATTTAAGTATTCAACGAAGTTGGATTTGCTTCTTATAATATTGGGGTGTTTGGGAGCCCTCATCAATGGCGGATCTCTTCCTTGGTATTCTTATCTTTTTGGGAATTTTGTCAACCAGCTTGCTACAGACTCGTCTGAAGCTGATAAGAGTCAGATGATGAAAGATGTTGGAACGGTATTAACCTAATAACTTACTCGTACTTCCTAATTTAAGATGAGGATGGAATGATTTTTTCAACCACTTATTCTATAATCACTGAAATTCATCAAGTGTTTCACTGGCCAAGTATTTCTTCACTGCGTTCAAACTTTTTCAAGTCACTTTTGATTGTCTGACTAGACATCGTAGGAATTTTGAAAATGCTTTTAACGAGCTAAATGCATTTTTATCCTTCCCAAAGTTATCTCAAACATTCATTACCCGTTTTTTTTACAACTTTATGCTTAAATTTGCAGATATGCCTGTTCATGACTGGATTAGCAGCAATAGTGGTAGTTGGAGCGTACATGGGTAAGAGGGAGACTCCTGTAAAATAGCATTCCATTAACTTTCCTGCAAACATAGGACCTTGAAGCTGTAATTTTGACAGAGATAACCTGTTGGAGATTGGTGGGGGATCGTTCGGCTCAGCGAATTAGAACAAAGTATCTGCGAGCCGTCCTACGGCAGGATATCAGCTTTTTTGACACGAAAATTAGCACTGGTGATATCATGCATGGCATTTCCAGTGATGTGGCTCAAATTCAAGAAGTGATGGGGGAGAAGGTGATGCTCTGATATTGTTTTTGCCAACTCTAATACATTGTTTCCAAGTCATATCGTATCCTTTTTAGATTAGAAATTTTTATTCATTAAATATTGTCTTTCTTCGGCTGCAGATGGCTCACTTCATTCACCACATATTCACCTTCATATGTGGGTATGTAGTAGGTTTTCTGAGGTCATGGAAAGTTTCTTTGGTTGTCTTCTCCGTGACCCCTCTGATGATGTTCTGTGGCATAGCTTATAAAGCCATTTATGTTGGTTTAACTTCAAAAGAAGAGGTACTTTGATATGACTTCACAAAACATTCTCTATATGTTAGGATTATTTTAAATGCCTTTTCCCATGATTCCTTTGAAGGCTTCTTACAGGAAAGCTGGGGGAGTGGCAGAGCAAGCCATCAGTTCAATCAGAACTGTGTTCTCGTTTGTTGCAGAAGATAATCTGGGTGCTAAGTATTCTGAACTCTTGGAAAACTCTGTGCCGTTCGGGAAGAGGATTGGATTCTCAAAAGGTGTTGGCATGGGAGTTATTTATCTGGTCACTTACTCAACCTGGGCTTTGGCTTTCTGGTACGGTGCTATCTTGGTTGCCAGGAAAGAGATCACTGGCGGTGACGCAATCGCTTGTTTCTTTGGTGTCAACGTTGGAGGAAGGTAAAGCAGCATCTGCCAGCCCTGGCTTACGCTTACTATATAATTTCTGCTAAGTTCATTTAAAAGAAATGTTGGATTACTTGTAGTTTAAATTCCGTTAGCAGAGGGAAGCGATAGGTAAGGCTTTCCATATCGAAACGAACATATGGAAGATGATATAACATTAAAATACCTTCAACCATAAACTTAAGCTTTTAGTTCAATGAGTGATGTAAGATGGTATTATAGCAGGTGGTTCAAGTGTCCTATGTTCAAATCCCACATGTTATTTATTCCCTAATTAATATTGATTTTCATTTGTTAGTTCTTTGCTTTTGGGTCAATCAGTTATTTAATAGAACATGTTCTCATAATTCACATAGGGGGTTGGCTCTGTCATTGTCATATTTCGCTCAGTTTGCACAAGGAACAGTAGCAGCAGGCAGAGTTTTCACAATAATAGACAGAGTTCCAGAGATAGATTCTTACAGCCCAATGGGAAGAACCCTCCGAAACGTTCGTGGAAGAATAGAGTTCAAAGGTGTCAGTTTCTCATACCCATCTCGTCCAGATTCTCTGATACTAAATTCACTCAATCTGGTGTTCCCATCTTCAAAGACACTCGCTCTTGTTGGTCCCAGTGGTGGTGGAAAGTCCACCATTTTTGCTCTGATAGAGAGGTTCTACGACCCCATTCAAGGTATGTATAAAACAAATCAAGGTTTTGTACGAAATCTGTGTATGAGCTTAAAAAATGGAGAATTAGAGTAGAGTTTATGAATGGGTTTTGCAGGGACGATCATTCTGGATGGGAGAGATATAAGGACACTGCAAATCAAGTGGCTGAGAGATCAAATTGGGATGGTGGGTCAAGAACCAATTCTTTTTGCCACAAGTATAATTGAGAACGTTATGATGGGAAAAGAGAATGCGACCGAAAAAGAGGCCGTTGCGGCTTGTATTGCTGCAAATGCTGACAACTTCATCTCCGGCCTTCCTCAAGGCTACAACACGCAGGTCCATTTCCCTAACTTTTTTTCCTTTTAAAATTTAAAATTTAGACTTCTTTTCTATGATAATTTTGTTTCTGGAAGAAACATTTGAATTTCTTTGTCAATTTTAAAAGATAAAAAAAAAGTTGTTAGAAACTTTTCAAATATTGATTTGGTTTTTTAGAACCTTGGCAGGAAGCTTATAAAATATAAATAACTTATTTTTATTGTAAAAATACACATGGAATTGGCTTGTGGTCTAGTTTGTTTCTGAACATGGGCTTCTGGGCAGGTTGGAGATAGAGGAGCGCTGCTCTCCGGTGGTCAAAAACAACGAATAGCATTGGCACGAGCGATGATCAAAGACCCAAAAATTCTTCTATTAGACGAACCAACAAGCGCATTAGACCCAGAATCTGAGTCTACAGTTCAAAAGGCCATTGATCAGCTTTCTTTAGGCCGAACAACAATCGTTATCGCTCACAGGCTTGCAACTGTGAGAAACTCCCATGCCATTGCTGTCATTGAACGTGGTTCCCTTGTCGAAATTGGAACTCACCGCCAGCTGATGGAGCGAGCAGGGGCCTATAACAACCTTGTCAAACTCGCATCCGAAGCAGTTCGACAAACTTCTCCCAAACAAAATGATGTTCAGAAATTCACTGATCTTTCATTTAATGATATCTCGAAGTCAGAGTATGTAGTTGAAATTTCGAAGTCCAAGTACTTCAAGTCTACGGTGGAGGAGAAGCTAGAGAAGAAAGAAGAGAAACGAAGAAAAGTTAGGATCACAGAGCTATTGAAATTACAAAAGCCAGAGATTCTAATGCTGTTATTGGGATTTCTCATGGGTTTGAGTGCAGGAGCAATATTGTCGGTTTTTCCTTTCATTCTTGGTGAGGCCCTTCAAGTTTATTTCGATAGTGAAGCTTCGAGGATGAAAACCAAAGTTGGGCATTTGTGTATAGTGTTGGTTGGGCTGGGGATCGGCTGCATTCTGTTCATGACAGGACAGCAAGGCTTCTGTGGTTGGGCTGGAACTAAGCTCACTGTGAGAGTGAGAGATCTTTTGTTCCGGTCAATACTGAGACAAGAGCCTGGTTGGTTTGATTTCCCTGAGAATTCCACTGGAATTCTCATATCTAGGCTATCAATTGACTGCATCAATTTCCGCTCGTTTCTTGGTGATCGAATCTCGGTCTTGTTGATGGGGGTAAGTGCAGCTGCAGTTGGCCTTGGTCTCTCATTTTGGCTTGAATGGAGATTGACCCTGTTGGCTGCTGCTCTAACCCCTTTCACTCTTGGTGCTAGTTACATAAGTTTGGTTATAAATATCGGACCAAAACTTGATGAAAATGCTTATGCCAAAGCTAGCAATATTGCATCAGGTGCAGTGTCAAACATACGAACGGTGACAACATTTTCTGCGCAAGAGCAGTTGGTGAAAGCCTTTAATCGATCGCTATCCGAGCCTAAGAAGAAGTCGGTTAAAAAGTCGCAGATTTTAGGCTTAACATTTGGTTTGTCCCAAGGTGGCATGTATGGAGCTTATACTCTTACTCTCTGGTTTGCTTCACGCCTCATCGAACAAGGCAAAACAAGTTTTGGTGATGTGTATAAGATTTTCCTCATTCTTGTTTTGAGCTCCTTTTCTGTTGGACAACTTGCGGGTTTAGCACCAGATACTTCAATGGCAGAGACTGCGATTCCTGCAGTGTTGGATATCATCAATCGGAGACCGTTGATAGGCGATGATAAAGGAAAAAGCAAGAAAAAAGAACAGCTGAAAAGTTTTGGTGTTGAATTCAAAATGGTGACATTTGCATACCCATCTAGGCCAGAGATGATTGTGCTGAGGGACTTTTGCTTAAAGGTTAAAGGATGCAGCACGGTGGCTTTGGTTGGTGAGAGTGGGTCAGGAAAATCGACGGTAATATGGCTGACTCAACGATTTTACGACCCGATTCGAGGAAAGGTCCTGATGGGAGGCATGGATTTGAGGGAGATCAACGTGAAATGGTTGAGGAGGCAAACAGCTTTGGTTGGTCAAGAGCCTGCACTTTTTGCTGGAAGCATAAAAGATAACATTGCATTTGCAAACCCGAATGCTTCATGGACCGAGATTGAAGAGGCTGCTAGAGATGCTTACATTCACAAATTCATCAGTAGTCTCCCTCAAGGATATGAGACACAGGTAACTTCTTCATAAAGTATAAAGAAAAGAAAACAGTTCCAAAGACTCATATAGGTTAGTTTTAAGACCGTATCAAAGTTCATAGAGCCCAAATGGATATTCAGTCCAATAAAAATAAACTAGAATCCGATCAAGAATAGTAAACTCAAAAAAGCACCATCTTGAGGGTAAGGTTGAGGATCCCACGTTGAAAAAATCAAGGAACCTCACAATCTTAACAAAATAAATGAGTTATTCCTCTCATTCCTTAGTTTTGGTTTTGAGATGAAACTCCATGTTATCTAATATTTAGATTATGAACAACTGAATATGTCCAATGACCTGCTTGTTTGTTGGTTACTTGGTTTGCTTGATCTCAGGTGGGCGAGAGTGGCGTTCAACTCTCGGGTGGCCAGAAACAAAGGATTGCCATAGCAAGGGCGATTTTGAAAAAATCAAGTGTGTTGTTGCTAGATGAAGCAAGCAGTGCTTTGGATCTAGAATCTGAAAAGCATGTCCAAGCTGCACTTAGGAAGGTGTCAAAGGAAGCTACAACGATCATCGTCGCCCATCGGCTTTCAACTATTCGTCATGCTGATACGATTGCAGTCGTTAGAAATGGCTCTGTCGTTGAGCATGGCAGCCATGATAGCTTAATGGCCAAGGCTCATCTTGGTGGTGTGTATGCAAACATGGTTCATGCTGAATCTGAAGCCACTGCATTTTCTTGAGCTTTTTGTACTTTACATTGTTCATACATATATGTACTAAAATCAAATTCATGTCTTTTGTACGGACGATGTTTTTGATCAGATAAGGATGTAAAGTTGAAAGAAATTGATTTTGTTTTGAACAAGGATTGTTTATGTTAGCAAGAGGATAAAAATGCAAAGAAATAACAACTAAACTGGTAGAGAAGGAAAAGGACCAAAGTTATAAATTCACATTTTTTGAAGGAAAAAAAAAAACCTTCTTGATCCATAAAGTTTGGTTTATGTTGTATTTGGGTTTAAACTTTCAATAATTTCAACTCGAAATTTTATTTGGACCCCAAAATAAAATTACAATAATGAAATTCCTATAATCTAATGGACAGTTTTTAAATTTCTTGTTATTAATGGTTTAATTTTAGTATGAAAAAAGCGTATACGCCATTAAATTGTGCTTATAATCGATGCGAGATTTTCATAGAGCTAAACTATACATTGTTTCTAGACTTTCAAGTTTATGTTTTTAAATCACATCAACCCTTGACTCGTTTAATATGTGTTTATATCTTTAATTTAGTGTTTAATAGATTATTGAACTCTACATTATCTAATAGGTTATGAGTCTATCTGGATAAATCCGCCTTATATTCGATTTTTAAAAAATGTAACTCAGATTATAAAATCAAAAGCTAACTTTCAATTTTATGTCAAGTTAAAAAAACAAAATCCCGACACAAAAGTTAAAATTTATCAAATATAAAATTAGAAGTTAAATGACAACAAATAAAATTTAAATTTTTCTAAAAAAAAAAATTATATTTTAAGGATTATAGTGATAAAAATGGGTTTTTTCAAGAATAATAGAAAATTACAAATTATTTATGAAAAAAAACAATAAAAATTCATTACACTCAATTTTGGGTAGAGTATAAATAGCTTGTCATGCTATTTTTTATAATTATAAAATTTGTGATTATATTTATATGTGTATATATATATTTTATATAGAAAAACTGTAATTGGGATTATTTTAAATTTTGTGTAAAGGAAATATTTACATATTTGACTTGTGGCGAGAGCAATGGCTCCATTTTAGGAGACTCGATCGGATTCTGAGCTGCTCAAACCACGGTCAGTAATCCCATTCCCATCCAATTCCTGTCCTTTCACGAACCCTAGCTTCTCTTTCTTTTCAGATTCTTCCATCGTCATCACGGTTCCTCGGATCTTTGAAAAGATAATCCCCCCAATGATATAGCCTGGTAATATCGCTAATTTCTTTTTGGTTTTCTTTCTGATCCTTTAATCTTTTTTTTTTCTTTTAGGGAATTGCACAATTTGTGGGTTTTTAATTCCCTATGATCTATCGAAGATCGATTAATCAGTTTATCACTCAGATAGAATTCCTATTGTGTTCCGTAGGAAATGCGTGTCTCCTTTGTTTTGGACTGCGTTATTGAATGATTGTTGGGATTTGATTGCTTTTCCAATTGTACTAAGTGGTGAAATGGCTTAGGTTCTTCGGGATCGGGTATTTTTTATGTGAAACGTTTATTTGTAACCAATTTAAAGCGATAACGACGAGATCCACATCGATGTTTTCTTGCTTTGAGTTATAATTATCTCCGCACGTTTATGGGGTGGCATTGTGGGTTCGAAGAGTTTGCAGTATCGGTGTAGTAATGGGATGTGTGAATTATACTACAGAAAATGGCAATGGTTGAAAATTGGAATAACTTCCTTTTTGAATATTCTTCCAAGGGTACTTGTAAAGTTTGTAAGGAGTTATATTCAACTTGTGACCAATTTGGGTTCAGATATCGATGTTTAGAGCTTGGAAAATAGGATAATTAGAAGATGAATTTGTAAAATAAATGATTTTTCGATCTTGCATGCAACAAATTATGTCTCAAGAAAAGCACCTAATTCATATTTTTGTTGCCAGTTACTAATTTTCCTCCTTTGATTAATGACCTTGTCATTATTATTATATGCTTGATCCTTAGAGGAGTTATATACATGGAAATGATCCAATCATACTCCGCTTGTTTGTCACCATCTTATGTAAGTTATCCTGGCTGACCTAGTACAATGATTTTATCCTCAGTTGGGGGACATATCAAATTAAAGATGGTCAAGCTTACAATGATTGCCCGTGTTACTGATGGTCTTCCTCTAGCAGAGGGACTGGATGATGGCCGTGACATGCAGGATGCAGAGTTCTACAAGCAGCAAGCGAAGGCTCTGTTTAAGAACTTATCAAGAGGTCAAAATGAGGCTTCAAGAATGTCTGTCGAGACAGGGCCATATGTTTTTCAGTATCCTTACGTAATTGGCATTTCAGATTTAACTTATAGTATTCTTTGGCAGGCTAGTTTGTTGTATTTTTAATTTTTTTTATCTGCTTGTCCATGATCACATGGTGTATATTTTATTAAATAAATTAGGAAGTTGCTTTCCTGTGGCTCCTTGGTCATTACACCCATTTTGATTTGTTGTGGCTTATGAGGCTGAATGAAAATATGGTTTTCATGTTTCTGTTTGTGTCATGTCATGGAAAGAAAATCGTGACCCTGGGGCCTGGGCAAACTGTTTTTATCCTGACAATTTAACGGTAGCTTGCTGAAAAAGTTTTGAGACAAAGGATGTTGATATTGAATATGAAAACTTTTTTTTTTATTTTACCCCTTCTTGTGTTCAATGTGTGGAGGAATCAGCATATAAATGTGTCTTATCAAGTCTTTTAGAATTTTGGTTTTTTGCTTTAACTGTCTAGAAGATTGTTGGCTCAAATTATGCTCTTGGCAAAAGTCATTTTACCTTGACCTGAGTTTTTAGTTATATAATTGAAGGAAGGGTCTGTTATTTGACTATGTGTGACCGTGCTTATCCAAAGAAACTTGCCTTTCAATACCTTGAAGACCTGAAGAATGAGTTTGAACGTGTTAATGGGGCTCAAATTGAAACCGCTGCTAGGCCTTATGCATTTATTAAGTTTGGTATGCATTACTTGGCTTTGTATAAATAATTCATATGCAGTTTGGTCCTCTTAGCTTTATTTTACTTTATTTTCTTTATTTGAATCTTTGTTTCTCACCTCCACCTCCACCTTTTTTATGTTCAACAGATACATACATACAGAAGACCAAGAAATTGTACCAGGATACACGCACTCAACGTAATATTGCAAAGTTGAATGATGAGCTTTACGAAGTCCACCAGATCATGACTCGGAATGTTCAGGAAGTTCTCGGTGTTGGTGAAAAGCTAGATCGTAAGATATTTCCTTTTCCTTTTATCTTCTAAATTTATTCACGTATGGCTATGCATTATCCTATATTATGTGGTAAAGCATTTATGGGTCCTTTGTTTTCTGTTGGTGCGAGTAGTTCAACTATCATTATAAACTAAATCATATTGTTCCCAGTTTCTAGGTGTGAGGATCTCTGTTATTTGAAATGGTTGGCACAGTTTATATTAATTTATGTTTGGGAGAGAGAAATATTATTGCACCCTTAAAGGGGTTTGCAGAATCATGATTTGCAGTGTCGAAGATGATAACCATTTCATTTTAAACTATTAAAATTTTGCAGAGGTCAGTCAAATGTCAAGTAGGTTGACATCAGAATCCCGCATATATGCCGACAAGGCGAGAGATTTAAACCGGCAGGTTAGTGTCATTTTATTGCTTGATGTGTGCTTTCAATTATGTCGAAGTTGAATGTTTTCCATAAGCATGTGGACTTTGAATGAATATGGTCTTTTGACAAATAGATTAATGTATCATCAAGTAAACCTTTCATTGTTTTTGATGTTGCTCATGAAGGTTGAAACAAATAATACCATTGAACTATAAAGGGAATATAGCTTAGAAGCCTGAGGGAAAATGAGTAGTATTCCCTTGTCTAGGAGGGTAGAAAAAAAAACCCTCCATTATAAACTGATCGAAAAGCTGTTGTAGTCATGAAAATCCTTGCATGAAACACTCTAAGTGGAAGCTGTCTCTGTACAGTTAGCCAAAAGCCATCAAAACTTTAACGAACGTCATTGAAAATCCTATTGTCTCTCTCTAACAAAATGGACTAGAAACTGGGTATACCTTTTGACAATCTTTTAGTTTTGCATTAAATCGACCCTCTTGAAAGCAACCCTGTGAGCTAGTTTACAACATCATCTTGGTTCTTGGAAACAGAAGTTGAGCCTATAATTCTTTTTTGGTAAGAGTTCCATATTTGAATTCTTTTCTGAGTGTTAGTCATTTCAGATCAAATGTGAAACTCAACTTCTTTGGCAAACTTACTCTCCTAATTGTGCTTTGACAATGGGATGGACACGTTGGTGGTCTGGCCTGGGAGTTGAACTTGAAACTGTGCTTTACTAGAAAAGAGACCAATTTTTTCCAGGATTCTATACATTTCTATTTCTTCTAACAGCTAACCTATTGGACGAAGCTTGATGGATGGTATCATATGAAGCTTTATTGAAATATGCATATAAGAATCAAAGAACTCACATTCTATTTCTTGGGGGACTTTATAAAATGACCTTTGGTAGTTGAAAGGAGTATAATTACTGAAAATGCACTTAGAAGAGATTTAAATTGAATAAATAAATAAATAAATATCAATAATTTCTTCTACTGTGAAACCAGAGTACAGACTGAGATTTTTATCTTCAGAAATTTAAATGTGCCTGAAGTTATGAGTGGTTGAGACATTGTAATGTGGGTCATGACTCTTATCCTGCTGCTTTTCCAAATTTAACAAGTACTTCGATTGTAATCCAAAATTGTGCAAGATTTGTTAACTGATCTCATAAACGTTGTCAATATTTCTTATGATACTTTCTATAATTTATATCTGAAAAGCTTGTTAAGGACCTAATGCTTATTATTATTTTTCTTTCCTAAAAACTTTGAACACAGGCTTTGATTCGGAAGTGGGCCCCCGTTGCTATCGTGTTTGGAGTTGTATTCCTCCTGTTCTGGTTCAAATCAAAGATCTGGTGATTCAGTTAATCTTTTAAACTCATTTTCAGGCTTCTCTTTTGCTTTTTTAGCTTTGGCTTAATGGATTCAGATATCAGAGACTTGAAACTGAGCTAGAGGTGACTTCTAGATTTTACTTAAATGGCTAAGATGGGATCAGAAAAATTAGTGTTTTGGTTTACCTCCAAGTGGGGGCGGTGCTGCCTGTACAAGTGTAAGAGCGATGTTAAACTTAGTATTCCAGATTAAGTAGACAAATACTTTACATGTTTATTCACATTTTGATTACCTCTTCCTCCCAATATACATTTTTTGTTCCTTATACATTGAAAAAAAAAATCCCATTATATTTATTATATTAGTCCATCTTCCTTTGGCATAATCCATGTTGACAACTTCAGTTTTTCGAGCTTTGCTTTATGACTGTTGTGATTGTTGAGAATGAGTAGGGATAAAGTGTACGATGTACATATTTCTTCTCTTGTATATGTTTAAGTTAAAGATGTGGGTGCAAGAGATTCAAATTTTTTATCTCATGAATGTACCTAGGTACATGCTTTAACTCTAATTTGTGAGGATTTAGGCCTCTTTATAACAAAAAATTGGCAAAAGAAAATCGTCAAACTTCTCACTAGAAGGATAATCATCTAAGCAGGGTAAAATGTGTTTAAGTAATATACTCTTTAATATAACAAACAACCATATTTATTCAAGTTTAGTATAGTGAAATGATTCTGGCAGACCATTCCAGTTTGGGAGGAAATTAATAAAATTGAAACCTAAACCCTTAACATTTTTAAATTTTCTATGGAAAAAAAATATCATTTTTATATGAAAATATAATTTTTGATTTGGTTTCTAGGTTTCAAAATTGTTTCAAATTTTCAATTAGGATTTAGATTTAAAGATTTACACTTTTATTGTTTGATTTTTAAATGATAAGAGATGATTGTTTGTGTAGTAATTGATCGTTACAATGCTATGACTAAGGGTACCATAGACTAACTCAACAATGTTCTATATTGTACAATAAATTAATAAGGACAACTCTCCCTTAATCAATATTTACGTGCAATCTTAGCTTTAAGCATTTTTGAATAGTTGATTGATCTTTTTTACGTTTAGAATGTTGTATGTCACACACAAGTGGGATATCATAACAAGAAGTAAAAAAGAAAGTTAATTAATAAATTAATATAATAAAGGGAGTGATCACATCGTAACAGTGAGTATTTAATGAAAAATTAAGTGTAAATGATAAAATTGTAACATTTTGATACACTAAATTCAAAATGTAAGGATAAGAGTATAGCATTTGAAATCTAACAACAAATTGAAAATCAAACTAAAATAGGGACCAAAAGCTATTTTCCCAAAACATAGCAAGTAGGTCATTGGTCAAAATTTCTAAAATGGGCGGACTACTAGTGAGCCCATTTTCTCAGCCAAAGCCCGAAATCTAAGGCTCAATTTTCATTTGCATTGACTAACTAGCCGTTGAAATTTGAAAATTTTAATCATCTCTCCATTATATAGCGCTTGGCAGACCACAAAACTTGCCCCGTCCAAAACAGCGTTGAACGGAGAGTAATAAAATTTTGATGGCATTTTCTGGGAATCTTGGAGCCCATCCTTCTCGCTTTGATCTAGAAGAAATTATCGATGACAATGGAGGATCCGACGACGAGTATGATTCTGATGATTTAGAATGTGATCCAAGTTACAGCATTCAGAAAAGAACCAATTCGAAGACTTCAAGGACCTCGATCAGGAAGAAATTAAAGCCATTGTAAGTATTTGAATCTATTTAACTCATTTCTGATCTTGTTCGGTGTGTTCAACTATTATACTTGATTAATCGATATAGAGCTGGAACTCATTAGGTTTTTTTTTTTTTTTTTTTTTTTTTTTTTCCATTTTGCAGGGATGTTGTGGATATGAACCTGATTGAGGATTCAGATATAGATGATGTAGTGCCAAATATTCCGATTCTAAATGAAAAAGATGAGAAAGATACTCGTGAAGTGCTATCAATCATTAAAGGTTAGTCAAATTTTTTGAATGGTTTCTTCCTATGAACAGAGAAGGCCATTAGTAATCTGTACTCTATAAGTTTTTTTCTCCTCTTTTTGCATTTCTTGTAAACAATCGATGTGCTCATAGCCTTAGGTACTGCTGAAGTATTATGATTTTGCTTCAAGTTTAGGAAAAAAAAATTATTTGACGTATGGATTTCTATTCCCCTATTAATGTATGTGTTAGTTGTGAAGAGTAAAAACACTAAAAAGATGTTTCCCTTTTGTGTAAATGAACTTTCGACATTTTTTGGCTCTCCTTTTTTCTGGATAACCCATTTCTCTCTCATTCTTTGGACCTAGCTGGTGGTAAGCTTGAGAAACTCAAGGTAGAACAATGTAAATCTTATCTAAGAAATAATGGGTTGAGGCTGAGGGGAACAAAAGATGTGCTCATTCAGCGCATCAAGGAGCATTTAGAGTAAGTTTGTGTTGTATGTATGATTGTTTTAGAATGGTTTTGAAAGGATTTTATTGCTAACGACACATTTCTTCTCTCTCATTTTTAATTGTTTACAGGATTTTAAATGGTGGAGGGGAGAAGAAATACCCGGAGTATAGCTTTATAGTGAATTGTAAAGGTATGGTCTTAGTTACATGATGAAGATATTATCACGTCGAGAAGTATGTAACTGTTTGAACTCGTAGAACGGTTTGTTTGTTCTCACTTTAATATGTTGCTGATTTTTAAGTGCACAGTTTTTCTAATTCTTGACAATTGTCTTTTTGTGCCTAGCTATTACTCAGTTTCTTGTTATTGTAGTTTTGTTCTCGTTTTCTGATGTTTATTTGATTCAGGTGATGCCTGCATGGGTGATATTGTTATGTTTGAACAAAAAGTATATGAGATGTAAGAATTTAAATTCAATGTATCTTATTCTAATTTTTTTTTTTCACTAATATTGGCCTTCTATCTCTTTCATTCCACAAGGATCAAGATTTAAATTGCAATCTTTACGTGTGATAATGATAGAGATTGTAATCTTAGAGCACTGAAATTTCTCTTCCCCAAATCTGTACCTATCTACTAGTTTTCATATCATGGATTGTTTCTTAATAGGATATTCATCATTCAGGTACAACATCGCATCTAGGAGCTCCACAGGTCCTTCATGTGGAACAAGAACGGTTGCTGGTCGCATTGTGAAAGAAAGCTATGGTTCTTCCAAACAGCAGCATACATTTACGGTGAGACGAATTTTAAAAATGAATTACGAGGAATGACCGACTTAAGATGAAGCTTGGTTGTTTTTTAGTAGTTCTCTCCTTGAATTGTGTTAACAATTCTCATAGTAATTATTATTATAAGCCAGCCTTTCCTTTTTTTTTTTTTTTTTTTGAGCCAGATTGAAGTATTGTGGAGTAAGGGTGAGAAACCCCTTCCTCCACTTCATCCCCTTTTAATCAAAGGTCGAAACCTTTACCGGATGAAGACTATGAGACAGGTTACAGTTACACATTTTATATTCTATCTTCGACTTTTCTTTTAAATATACTCTTTTAACTTTTCTTTTAAATAACCCATGTTGTCAAATTTTGTAGCCTTGGGAAGATGAAGAAGAAAGGCAGAAAGTTTTAATGGAAAAACATGCCAGGGGATCACTTGCAAGATCAAATAGGGAAGCACGTGTAATAGTAAAAAAAAAAAGAAAAACACACAAGGAAAACAGGTATATTATCATTTTGTATCAAACCACCTTGAAATGAGACACATTCATTTTTATGCACCCATACGTGCTCAATATTTTGGTTAAGACAACAGTTTAAAATTCTATGTTTCAGGGAACCAAGGAAAGAAGGATTTAGAAACAATCCTCCTTCTCAGTCAAATCTATCTTCAGCAGGAACGATGTTAGCCAAGTCCATGGCGAAGTTATCGGTTGAGAGAAATGTAGTTCATCAACATCAGGAAAGACCTTCGTTCGGTAATTTAAGAAAAGCAACTGATCAAACAAAATCACATTTGTTCATTGATGATCATAATAATAGACTACCATTTCAACATCAACACATGGTGGATAATACAATGCAAAACAATTACTATAGCCAACCTCAAACGAAAGCCAATCCTCCAGCAATCTTCAATATACATCCTAGCATTTACAGGACTAATCATGCTGCTGCTTCTGTTAACAAGGTTCTTGATAATACAAACCACATATCATGGGATTATCATCATTCTAGACTACCAATGGATCGAATGAATCTTTATCCTAAAGTGAATCACAGTGCACAAGAAGGCTACAAGCAACAACAGTGCCGTTATTATGCTGTAGGGAAATGTTACTATAGAGAGAACTGTAAATTCTCACATGACATGACCGAAAGATTGGGTCATCATTATCATATGCATCAAAATGCTCGTCATTGTCGGTAACTATATCTATAACCTTTTGGGGAGTAAGGATCATCCTCATAGAATTTTGTCTTTTGTATTTGAATAGTAGCGTGTTGTGTGCTACTTAGATATCTTTTACATTTTTGAATGAGTAAATCTTCCCATTTTCTTGATTTTAATCGGGTAGCTCATTTTGAATGAGTAAATGATTTTAGAGCAGTGTTTGAGTTACACACACCAATAAAAATGTTGTTCTAGATTACTTGTAAGGTGTAATACCTCGCATATGATACATCTCTTACTTCGAAAGATCAATTGTTTATAATTTTATTTTTACAGTATGTAAAAATTGGAGTTTGAACCTCTAGCATGTTGACAGTACACTTCAACAAATAATTAAAAGCTGGTGGTAAAATAAATTGATTTATAGTTGACATTCATTAATTCTAGAGGATGCTAAAAACTTGACGAACATGTCACTCTCAAGAGATTACTAGTCCGAGTTTGAACAACCTACACATTTTAAGGTTAAATTGACCCAGATAACTCGATGTATGAGATATAAAACTTCACATGTTCTAGTGCAAATATTTGAAGTTGAATAAGTCATTTCTTTTGGTGATGACTTGAATTGCATACTTCAAGAACAGTGTTTAAAAATAATACCAAATGATTAAAATAAGTGTTGCATGCATTCATCAAGAATCAAAAACTTTGCAACGACAGTTTTATCTCATACATTGTCAGCTATATTTGAGTGGAGAGTCTACATAAAATATCAAACTTTGTCGCATTCAATTTTCTACATTTAACTGTACATATCTTGAAATCCTCTACCTCACAAGCTAAGAACAGGTGAAAATTTTACTACATACCAATGATCTGGTAATTCTACAGTTACACATTCCTAAAAAAATGTCTATGAAAAACTAGAAAAAGGAAATTTAAAAATTTAAAACACAACACCTCTAAAGAATTCTACTTTCATGAATTATTTACAGAGTTACTCTTGTTCACACCTTGCATGTCCATAGGAGAATTTGCAATACTACTGACTGAACCAAGAGTTTGTGAACTCAACTGAGGGCTAGCAGGGCAAACCTCAGGATTCCCAGCACTAAGGGCATGGATTGTCCCTGAGCTCATTTGCTGTGGACTCATCGGAGTTCTCTGATTCATTTGTTGCGGGCTAGCGGTTTGCAGCTGCTGCTGTTGCTGTTGCTGATTGAGTTGTTGAACTCCCATGGTTGAAGGTGAACCCACTTGCTGTGGTGAAACTACAGCCTGAAGTGGTGTTGTTGTTTCAGGATGTTGCAGTTGCTGAGGTTGTAGCTGCTGTTGCTGAGGTGGTTGTTGCTGCTGTTGCTGCTGCTGCTGCTGTTGCATTTGCTGTTGCTGTTGTATTTGCTGTTGTAGCTGTTGCTGCTGCTGCTGATTCATGTACGGATTCCCTCCCGTCATTAACTTTGGAGGACCCATAGAAACTACTGCTCGTTGCATTGGGGTCAGGCTAGCACGGTTCAGAGTTTGTCCAAGCATTGAAAGTCCACCGGAGCTTGGATGCATCTGTCTTGCACCTGGTATTCCAGTTATTGCTGATTGCGAAGCAGCACCGAGCATGCCTCGGTTCTGTGCCATCCTGAATTTATAAGCTTGTGCCTGGGCTGGTGTTAACGTCCCCGCTCGAAATTGCTGATTGAGAGCATTGTTAAAACTAGATGCCTGGGTTAAGTTCATTGGATTTTGAACTGCATTGCCCATGGAAGGAATAGATCCCATGGGTGCTTGCAGTCCAGTTCCTCCTATTCCTCGGGTAGCTCCTACACCAATTGAACTGCCAAGGTTTCCAAGCATGTTATTGTTCATGTTGCCCATACCCACAGCTCCGATCATCATTTTCCTTTGCATCTGTGATTGCTGCTGCTGCTGCTGCTGTTGTAATAGGTGAAGTGGAATTGACGACTTGTTTACCATGTTAGTACCCAATTGAACGTTAGGATTCTGACCAATGGCATTCAAATGCGAGAGGGGGTTTGGTCCAAGCATCACTTGTCTCTGGAACTGTTGATGCGGAGGTTGAGTAAGGCTTTGCTGATTCTGCAGCTGTGATGGTTGAGGTTGCTGCTGCTGCTGCATTGATGCTTGAGCTTCTACCTGCTGTGGCCTTGCGGGTAACGAAACCCCTGCCAAAATTCCTTGAGACATCTGCATTGCCTGAGGATTTCCAGGAGGCAACATTCTTGCGTTTCCTAGAAGATTATGGGATGCATTGAGCAAAGAAGCATTACCGCTACCGCTAGGCTTTGGAACTTCATTGGATGTTTGACTTGGAAAGGCTTCTCCATAATTCTGCATTTCCGCTGCTGGATTAATATGAGGATGACCAGCAGCAGTTGTTTGATTGTTCGCAGATGGGTTTATTCGTGTTGGCCTAAGTTGAATAATATCTTCAATAAGATCATAACCTTCATGAACCATCTGCAAATTATCTAAATGTTTTACTTGAGCATCATCGAAGAATTTAAAGACATGTTTGGTAACTACTTAATAGTTTAAAAATGAATAAAATTCTTAGATCAGTTTTGAAATTTAATGAAAGGAAATTGTAGATCATACCAAGGAAGATAATTGGCCAGCAAGTAAATCTGCCAAAAGCTGTATCATAAAACATACATATACTTGTGTCAGAACAGAAAAAGGTACAGAAGATGTTCAGTATATAAATAATCAATAAGAATTAAAAATGCACAGTTACATGAACTGAGAACTCAAGTGCTTTTTCGTGTGCCTCTCCATCATGTCTGACTTCGTTGGAAACCGTATAATGTATACTAGTCTAAAGTCTAAACTATCAACAAGGTCTTCATTCAATAATAATAATATTAAGCTACATAAATGACCAGATAACAATTGTCTATCTAACCTCAAAGGAGGGAGTTCATAATAATTTATCTACCTTTCCTGCCCAAGAATTTATTTCAGATGCTAACACAGCCACAAAACTAGAGAGAAACGAAATGGAATCTCCATACAGACGCAGCACCAAAAGGAAGGAGTGCACACCATTTACATTAGCATATGAGCACTTGTGCTGTAACTTAAATGAATGAATTTTATTAATGTTTTTGAAGTTGTGAATACAAGAAGACAACTACTCTATTTATAGCAAAAGTAAACCAATCCTAATCCTAATTAACAAGAGACTTAACTTGTAAACTAATCCTAATTAATAAAAAAAACTTAATCCTTATCCTAAATAATAGAAGAAACTAATTCTAATCCTAATAAACCAAAGAAACTAATCCTAATAGTTAAGAATTTGAACATAATACCCTATTCCTAATACATCAATTTGATTTTGAAAAAAGTGTAGGCTAACCCATGGTGGATGGAACCAACAGATATTAGCATGAGGATTTGACTTTTGGGGAAGTGTGGTTGCGATTACCGAAGAAATTAGGAGTAGTCACAGTTAAATTGTTTGTTCCATAAGCTTATTCAAGGAGATACCTTTTTGAGACCAAATATACTACATCAATTTGATTTTCAGGGAAGTGTAGACTTAGAACCAATGATAAATGTAGATCACATGTGCCTTAGTTGCACATTTTGATATTTACTTTAAATATATGCATAAATCCATTTACTTATTTCGGGTCTGCAAAACATGATAGATTAGCCAATAATCTCAATCACCCAACCAACGTAGAACAGACAGTTGAAGTTAACTCCAATGAATCTCTAAGAACAAAATAGCTGGTAAATATAATAGAGCTTACAGTATTAGGCAATGTCGGAAGACAATCCTCAATAGCCAGAAAAACGGAATCATCTATATCTTCATAGGTAATTGCTACAGTTCCATCATTGGGTTTTTCTGACAGGATTACCCTACTTCGTAACCTAGTAACGTATGAATCCATTCCTGCAGAAGAATGTAGGTTTCAAATGGAATGAAGAGTTAAACAAAAGACCAACTATTTGAAAGCTGACAATGTTACGGACCTTGAGGTGTACGGTCTTGCAACATAAAAGTTAACACCCTTCTTTTGCAGGCATTTAAGCTGCCACCAATAAGGGACTTTGACATCTTCCTTGGACCCGCGTCATCTTTTAAACCATCATTAATAGACGAGGTTGCCAGAAGGGTCGCAACATTGTGAGCGGAATATGTACTTGATTTTCTGATAGGATAGTCATTGGCATTGCTCTTTTTAAGGTTGAGCTTATGCCTGCAATAGTGTTTTATTAAACAAAAAACAAATGCATTAACGTAATATACATCTTATGATAAGCCAAAATCTTGATCAAGTCTAAATCAGGGAGAAAGCAAGCGGGAAAAAAAGAAAACACAACAGAATGACATTAACTCATCAACCATCTTAATGTCAGAAAGAGGAGGGATATCTTTACCTTGAAGTTACCATTTCAATCTTTGAGAATCTTTCAATCATGCTTTGATCAGCAAAAGGTGGGGTCCCAACTGAAGGACTGTTTGCATTCAGGGGAACACTCATATTACCAACACTAGCAGGAGATCCAACTGCACTGATTGCTGGGGTTTTGGGGAGGGAGTTTGATCTTCGCTTTGCAGCAGCTTGGGCCTGATGTTGCCTTTGCATTGAATCATTAGCACTGGAAGTCAAGGATGGAGTTCCACCAACATGAGAAACGGGATTAATGCCAGGCTTATCCTTTTGTGCAGATGCAAGTGCAGAAATGTTTCCAGGCACTCCATAGTGTGGTCCACCTGAGCCACCACTAGAGAATTCCCCCGATTTTGACAAGGATGGTTGAGCCATAGCTCCTGCTGATACATGAGGACTTTGAACTGATTTTCTTTTCAATAGTTGGTCCTCCTTTCTTGCTTCCTTCTCAATATGCTGACCAAAATTATTCCAAGGAGGCTGAGAGAGATTAGATCTCATAAATCCTTGCGGTGGAGGTCTTTGCTGAACCCTTTGGTGCTGAGGATCTAGGTGGTTTTCTGTTTCCATCATCTGCATATCAGTTTTGTTTCGACTAGGGTCAGATCCATCTATCTTTTCTGAATCAAACTGCTCTTCCTTGGCTCCATATCGCATAGCTGATTGTCCTGTGGTGAACGGTATTTGCACAGAATCCTGATTCAGGACTCCTTCAAACATCAGTGGAGAAAATTTTTGCACTCCTGGGCTTGAGTACTGCATGCCTCTTGCTATGGCTTGCTGTTGCAACATATTCTTCCAATTCATGTCAGATCCCTGGGGACTTTCCATGGACGCCAATGGGTGCTGTTGAATTCCATCAATACCCATAAGAGATGGCCTTGGTCTCTTGTTAAAGCTGGACAAGGGTGACATTTGCCCATCTTGAGTTTCCCTCTTGGCATGAAGAGAGACATTAGGGTTCAAATTATCCACATATGAGATCATGTCTTGCCCGCTAGGAGAAACACCAGATGGATTAAGAACTGAACCAGCTGCTTGATCAAGCATACCTCTTGGGGTTCCACTGCCCATAGAATACCTGGATTGAGAAACAGATACTGCAGATTGTGCGGGAAGAGTAGCATCTGAAGTAAAGTTCTTTGATCTTGATGCCATCATCTCATTTAGAATCATATTTTGACCAGCTACATTATCGTGGGCATTCAAATTTCCAGAAACGGCTCCTGAATCTCCCAGTCTAGTATTAAAATTTTCAGGTACTCTGTCTATGCAAATCTTCTTTCCATACCTACTATTAGCTGAGATAGATACTTCTGAAAGCTGTCTCAATCGCTTCCTCCGCTCGCTGTACTGAGAAAAGTTGAGCTGCAGACAGAAATAATAAATGTTAAACACATGAAATAGATTGAAAGCTTATTGTCATAAAACATAACCATTTGAAATTTATATCACATCACCTTCATAGGAACTGGGCTGTTACAAAGTCTATCAAATGTAGGAGCAGGATTAAGATTAAGTTGTGGTTGCAATGCCTTCAGAATCCGGGACTCCACTTCCTTGAATATTAAAAACAAATTAAGAAATCTATCACACCCTCAACATGTTATCAAAATTATTCACCATAGATTATTCACTAAGCAAACATACCATCAGATCACCATAGGTCCATGAATTATCAGAAATTAATGGAATATCTTTCACCACATTTTCCAAGGACATCCTAAGTTGTATTTTGTTGACAATAGGTAATCCATCAGTCTGAGCACCAGGCCCCTGTTCAGGAGGGCGTCCACGAAAGTCCCGCACCTACATATGATATGAACAACACATGCAAATTTCATATTTTTCAACTAATACATAAATAGAATTTTTTTCAATAATGTATTGGTTAAATCATCCTAACCATGATTTAGGCTTCCTGAAAATAAGCTCAGAATTTAGGTAAACTCACCTCACAAACAATTGTGCCATCGAAATATTTGCAAGGTATGTCATCAAGAATATCTCCAGGCAATCGGCCACATTCAATAGCCTTCAAGCATATGAAATTAAGAAAATTAACAAAAGAAAGGCTTGTCGTAATGAAAATAATAGGAAAAGACAAACAATACTTATTATACTGAAAATACATAGACATTAAAAAAGAATGTTAGATACTATTTGATGTAGTAGGAATACGGTATTTATGGTCAAATCCTTAATTTATGAGGATTAGGACTAGTTTTTTTATTAATTAGGATTGGGATTAGTTACTTTAATTAATTAGGATTAGGATTAGTTTCTTTTATTAATAAGGATTAAGATTAGCTTACTTTTCAATTATCAATAAAGTATTTATCTTGTATTCACAACTTTTAAACATTAATAAAATTCACCCATTTGGTTTACATCACTATTACATGATCGATTAACCCAAAAACTTATGCTTATGGGCTTGAAAATTTACAGAAGATCCAACAAGTGGAAATCAATACCATATGGAGAGTAATTGACACTAATGGGGTTTTGGGGTTTAAACACCTACATCTTACTCTTATATTTATTAAACCGCCAATTAACCCAAAAGTTTAAGTTGCAGGCCAAAGCGAATTTAGCTCAACGGTGAATGACATAACTTTCTATCCTAGAGGTGGAAGGTTCGAATCCCCCAACCCCAATTGTTGTACTCAAAAGTTTAAGTTGTTGAGTTATAGTAAATTTAATTATATCAACACTTTAATGGAGACACTTCACAACAACAAAAGGGAAGTTCAACCACAATTAGAGACCATCAAGCTCATAAGTAATAAAGATGGAAGAACAATTGTCGCTAAAAGTGGTAAACTACGGATGAGAATTTGCTCAATACCAATTGTTTCAAAGTCAGCCAACCCTGGAAAAACATGTGTTCTTTCCAGTATTGTCAACAATTGCAGAGTGATACAAGCCATCACAAAAGATTATTCTTATTTACATTTGAAAAGAAAAGAAAAATCTACCAGAAAAAAGGAACAAAGGGACCTCAACATAGACCTACTGATTTTGTAGCAGCAAGTAATCTGAATTTAAATATTTGAAAAATAAATAAATTTAATAAAAGTCCAACTAGTCAATACTTGCCATGCCATTAACAACTGGCTTAGTAAGAAGAAAGATGAGGGAAAGTAGATGACACTTACCGAAAACAAGTTTTCAGATTTCCTGTCATAAGGAAGCAACTTTGAATTGTCCTGTAGAGTACTCGGGTGTGTAGGTTCAATCTGAAGATCACGATTGCAAATTTAAGCATTAGTTTAGATGTAATTCTCTTCCTAGTAACCACTCAAATGAAGTAATTCTATTTTCAACAAACCTCTGATGGCTTTCCAATAGAATATCCATCTTGAAACAGGTTTAAAGTGAAGGAAACTCCATTTTCTGAAAGAGCAATACTAAGTTTTCAAATGAATATAAAAATCAAGAAAACAAGAATGGTAGGATAATGCATAAAGTCAATAGAAAATTACCTGGAATTAGACGACCTAAAGAAGATCCAGTTACCCCATTTACCTCCCCATTTCTTTCAGTTTCTTCACCCTGTTATATAAAGAATAAATGTATTACGAATTATGATACAAAGTAAACAGAATTGACTGTACTGACTTGCTATAGGCTATTGTATACAAACTCAACAGACATTTTGCTGATTTCTAATTGTGAGACAAGTACAATTTTCATCCTTTAAATAACAAAAACAACAATAAAACATTCACTACAGAATTCCCATTATTATTGTTAAGTTTTAAATTCAATGTGGTATTTGAACATTCAAAACATTTTAATTAAGCACATATTGGTTCAGATACTAAGAGTAAGTAACCAAGCAGTTAAATTCAACCACATCTTGGCTCAGATACTAAGAGTAAGTAACCAAGCAAAAAAACAAAACAAAACAAAAGAGCCATCCTTTTCAATTCATAAACAAAACCCCTCATAACAAACAGCAACTGCTCTGAAATCAAATTTCCACATCGATAATCAAGGAAAGCCAGAACCAGAAGCACTTACCTCAAGTTTTCGAGCTAGAGAGGATTCGTTCTTCAAAACTACTCTCGACCCATCCTTAGAGTCGTCATCATCAAGAACAGTGCTCCCAGATTGTGTAATAAAAGGCTTTGGATGAAACCTTTTACCCTTTTGCGAGATTTTGAAGGAGACACCCATTAATTCCAAAATGGGGTTCAATTAATTTTGCAGTAATTTACGATCTTCGAATGCCAAGTGTGTGGGATCGATGAAAAAGGGGAAATTTTGGGGAAACGGGAAAGAGAAAAAGAGAAAATTTGAAGTTCCCAATTACATGGAAATCATAAAAGATTGATGACGAAGATGGAAAGAAAGCGGAAGCTGAGAAACATAGAAATTGAAAATCAGAGATAGAAAGGGGCTGCAGTGTGTGTGTGCGCGCAATGAATTGGGCTGCACGAGTTGGGTTCGGTCCGATTACATCGGAAAATTTTCCCGCTGCAATGGGAATTTTTTTGCCACTCTTCTTCCCTCTACTTGCCAATTCGCGGTGACTTTCATTCCGAAGCTTTTAAACCGACTATAATCGGTTCGAGGTCGGATTACCCCTCAATAGTTAGAATTCAATATTTTTCTTACCGAATATAAGTATATCGATAAGAAATTTACATCGGTTTTTGGTTTTGAAAAATTAGGAATGTTTATTTATAATTTGTTTGTAGTGATTTCCATCCTTAAAACATTTGAGTTATTTGTCAAATTCTATTTCTTTTAGTTTTCAATTTTTGGTTTGTTTTTTTTAATTTCACTCATACAAATTTGTTGTATTTTACCTCTATTTTCATATTTTATTTTGTTCAAATGTTCTGAGCTGAAATATAAAATAAATATTTATTTAAATATGCAAAGAACTATTATTTAAAAATTGCAAATGAATTTAATTTAATAATATTTAGTTATTTAATGTTATTCATGGATCAAAATCAATTTAACCTTAGAAATATATTTGTTAATGAACTCAAAAGAGAGAAAAAATCTATTTGGATTTTTGGACAATTATATACGCTACAAATGAACTATTTGAATAACCGATGAAAATTACAAGTTTGATCGTTCATTTAAACATCGTCAAAATTTTAGAATAATTTTCATTCTAATCACTTTTGTCCCATAGAGTATTAATTTGGTTTTCGATTTTCAAAAGTTCTCGTTTTCTCTCAATTTTCTACCATGGTTTCATCATTTTTGTTAGGTAAAATAGTTGAAATCTTAGCCAAATTATAAAACTAAAAGTTCTAAAAGAAAAAACTCTTGTTTTTACTTGGATTAGTTTTTTAAATATTAGTATAAAAATAGATAATAGACCAATAAATTTAGAAGTGAAAGAATATTTATAATCAAATGGTTGCTAAACCAAACCTTTAGTAAATTTGTTTCAAACTTGAAATGTAACCTACACTTTCGTCAATCAGATATTTCATTCACAACGATAAATAATAATCTGTTTACAGTCTAGAAAACTAAAAACAAAAAATCAAACGATGCTTGTCCCATAGAATGGAACTTTTCATCAAGGTTTTTTCTTTTTGGTTATTTGAATATACATGTTTCTTATCCAAAAAACAGCAAAGAGTCGATGAAACCTATCTCACTGCCTTTACTCCGCAAAGATTTAACATCAACATAGCAAAATCAAGAAGAAAGCTCTCCGACCTCCATTTTTCGTAATGTATATTCTCTCTCGAGTATCAAAAATTCCTGCAGTTCAGAATGCATTATCAAAGCCTCATAAAATTCTGATGAAGGCATAATCCCCGATAAGTTAGAGAGAAGAAAAACAGATAAATAGTAAAGAAACTCATTAAATGGCAGCGTTTTGTCTTTTATTTCAAATTTTGTTAATGTTTTTAATTTTTTAGTTGAATGGTGTTGTTTCTATTTCAACTTCACCGACTAATAGAACTAAGTTTCTAGAGCATTTCAATTACACTCTTGTTTGTCTTTCACTAAATTTTTCTGTGAGAATAAATGGACAGAAATACCATTTGTTACCAGATTGATTTTATTATGATAAAGTGAATCGAGAGATACCTCGAATTGTTGCTGGCTGAACAAATCAGAAAATCCAGATTCAGAGCTCCCAACGAGTTCGATCAAATTATCATGGCATTTGGGTTCGAATCCCAGCTCCATCAGAGCCACAGAAACCTGAAAATAAGGTATTAAAAACGAGGCTGAGTAATTATTAACCGGTTCAAAAGTATGGAAAGAGTCCAAATTGTGCCTTGTTGAATATCTCATCCTCCAATTTTCAGGAATAGTCTAGGCAAAAGGTATCAATATACACATATCCCGATGCTCCTCCATTTTTTTTTCTTTTTTGAAAAAAATAATTCATTGAAAAAATACTGCTGATCCAAGGAAAACAAACAACATTGGAAACATTTGAACTAATACAAACATCATTAGCCTCAAAGAAGTATTTACCTGCAGGCATCGAAGAATAACTTCTGGAAGGCAGCATCGACGACATAGGCCTTGCACAATATATGCTGCCGGGTCTTTTAGTGAACCATCTTCATTTGAATACAATGCATCTAAACGCAAGACCTCCAAAGTGACTCCAGCTTGAAAACCTCGAAGCTCACCTACAACATATAAAAGTCATACTTGCTCAACAACCTTCTTCTTCTGTTAAGAGGTGGGGGGGGGGGGAAGAACTAAGAGAGGTCCACATCTCCTCAGATTTCATCATTTCAAAGGCCACAAGAACCAACCCTCGCATTTACTAAATTTCAACAGAATAGCAATTAGTAACTGATAAGTAGGATACTGAACCTGCGGATGTAATACTACTTCTCACCTTTGAATCCAGCTGCCATAATACCACCAAGAATGCCACCATCATTAACTTCACGATGCCCAAGCCCATCGCCTGGTGCTGCTAAACAGCGAAGCACAATCTCAATACAGAAACCTTCCCCTGATGCAATGGAGACATTCACCTGCATATTTGAAGTACATGCAAATTTTTTTAACTTAACGAGTTTTTTCCCCTCTTTACCTAATAAGAGATGAGGATATATTTGTATAAATGAAAAGATTATAAAATATGATAGAATGTTTGCATAAATGAAAAGACTATAAAATATGATAGAACTGTGTGACAAAAAAATGATAACAAATAATCAACAAATCACAATTAGGCATCCCACACTCCTTCCATCAGCCAGGCCAAACCTGACTCCATTGCATAATTTCAATTTTCAAATTTCAAAGGGAGGAGACCCTACTAAGCCATCTCGAGTACAAAGTATAATAGGTTGTGATCTAAAAAGGCAGATAATGGGGTTCAGAGACCATCTAAAGCAATGAAAAAAAAAGAAGAAAAGAAGAATACACCAAACAAACTGCTACATTACATCACAAAAAAACATAATAACAATGATGATGATGATAAATAATCATTTATCTCTGTTTCTTATCCAAAAAATAATAGAAAATTATTATAGATCAAATTAAGGAACATACCACAAGTTGCCGATTTAATATGATCTCCTCAGTAACTGAAGAGTAAAGGGCACTTGTTAAGGTTGTGCACGTGGCAGCTTCAGGGCACAAACATTTTCCAGAAGGTAAACAGAGCATGACAGTGGCATGCAATTCAAGATAGACAGGCTCCATTGACTCAAAGAGGTGATCTTCTGCAAATCCCAACCATGGACTTTCTTTCCCTAAGGAAAGAAAAATTATTTGCAGAAAGATTGTGAGTAGAGAAAACCATGAGTACTATACCTGGCGTTATTAATTATGAATGGGAAAAAGAATAGATAAATCGTACTCAGTAATAATGAAAATGAGGAATCGAGTGTCTCATTAGCAGCTACAATGGATCTTTGTTTTTCTTCCATTGAGAGATCCATGGAAGGCGCTTCATTATTCTCCAACTCAATTTTGAGCCAGTTGCGATATGTTGCATCACAGGAGAAATACTCACTCTAATGAAGATAAAAGTTCTATTAGATGAAAACTAATCAACAATCAAAACATGTAATGCAGTAACAAGAACCAACATTTAATTACAAGAATTGGATAGCATACCCAATCCTGGAACTCTTTTAAGTTCTCCAGAACGCCATTATCCTCCAACGCACTAAATGTTTCTGAATGCTGCCTCAAAGGTTCAGCAAGAAGACTAAGTAACTTGTGTGCACCATTAGGCATTGAAGGAATTCTCCACATGGATATCAGAGCAAACTCTCTGAACAAGATATTGCTATAAAAACAACAAATGATTGAAATTCAAAAGCTGTAACTTGGACGGTTGGACTAGTATACAGCAAAGTTCAAGAGATCATTGTTGCTTCATTACTCCATATATATATAAATATTGCACTATCAAATAACTTCAAAGTCAAATGCAACTCCAATAAAGCATAAAGAGTAGCACCCCAGATTTGAGTGGACCAATCAACATTCATAACTTGTCATGATATGGTGTAGTCAGTGATTCAGAAAGTGTACCTAGAAGCTATGCTCCCCCAAGACACCTCATTTCAAAAGCCCTTCTATTTTCAAACAGTTTCCTAACCCAAGTACATTTGGTCGCCAAAATAATACTTGGATAACAATCCTAATTAGGTGGCCACCTTAGTTGAACTAATTCCCTATAATCCTCCCCCCCCCCCATCCCCCAAGGTGTGCTTCCCACCCTAGTGTGGATTTAATGTGCCTTCCACCTTAAAAAACAATGATGGTTCTGCAACAGCGAACTACTGTTATTACCTATGTGCCAATGCTCGGAGAAGAAGTTTGGTGCTAGCATCTTTGACATTAGCAATTGTGGAAGGAGGAGTAAAGCAGAGCCACTGGACAACCATAGCTTTCTGAAGACTCTGCAGGCGGTGTTGTTCTACAGCATCTGATAACTTATCAGAACTACCAATTTTGGTATCCCGAGATCTTAATAATACACTGTTCAATACATCACATAAACAAGTAACAATTATAAACAAAATCAAGTTCGGTGAATTTCAGGCTTGAATGTGCAAGTATTAAATCAAGTACATGCATAAACACCTTTCGATAATCTCTTCAAAACTGCCCTTTGAATCATCGTCAGGAGAGAATGGTAAATATTCAATAGCGGAGAGAAAGATTTTATACTTGACTTGCACGCTGTGAAAAAGCAAAAAAAAAAAAGTATATAGACATGTTAAACCGTAGAACACATGAATACAATCCCCTAAGAGGCAAATTCCCCTTGTTCAAGAGAGACTGGGCATTGCAAGATTCTTAACTAATCAGAAGACTCAAGTTGCAGTATATCTTTATTCCCGAAAGACCAGCTAGTAAATGTTGATCTACCTTCAAAAAGGTATTTAAGTACCCGTGGGTTTCACTTTTGATTTTTTTTTATCATTATTAGTCTTTCCCATGATACATATACAATATTCTTTCAAGTGATCAGTTGTTCTGTGGCCTTCATAAATCATACACACTATAAGATGCAGACATGGGCAGTATTTGTCCCACCGTCGTCTTCATTTTCACTTTTGTCTTTATCATTGACGTTGTCATCACCATGACATTATTATTGTTATTATTTTATTATTATTAATCAACCCTAGCAGCATCTCTCTCTCCGTACATGCATCAGTATTGCATTCTCAGAATTGTACCAAACACTTGAAAACCTAGTCGGACCTCTTCACATACGATGATGCCAAATCGGGGAACTGGAAACATGAATAAATGAGATAATAGTATTGCAAAACATTTTGAGATCCAACATAGACTATATGACTTCTAACATCTACCAAAAAATAAAATAAAATAATATTAAAAAGAATTAAGGTCCTCTTGTTAAGAACATTTGCATTAAAAGCCAAATTAAATTAGTCAAAGAAACAACTCCCTTCTTAAAGGTAGATATAAAATCACATAAAGAACCTCTAATCTATTTATCGTGCAACATGCAGAATGAAAAGCCAAAACTATTTCAACCGTAAGGATTTCAGTCACCTGCTATTGAGCCTAAGTTCCATCATGTGCACAAAGAGGTCAATGCATCGATGGCTTGCTAGCTGAGAAGCATATACACCAACCAGCTCCTCATGTTGCATCGAGAAGAGAAACATGGCATACCTGAAATTCAAAGTAAATTATCTATTGACTGGAGATTATATCCTCGTCACATACTCTATCAAACTCAAGATCGGGAACTTAATTGGAGATTAAAAAATGGAATAATGAGATGATTAGATAGCTCCAGAGTTAACTATAATCAAAAGTTCAAAACAATTGGAATGCTTACAAGAATATTTAAAATCAGCAGAGTTAAAAATTCTTTCATTTTTCTCAATGAAAGAACAGTTTGTTACTAGAATAAATAAATAAATAAATTCTCATACCCCGTTATACTAAAAGAAAATCATAAAAATATTTAAGAGCGGTAGCCCAACAGGCAACAGAAAATATGAAAACAAATTTCCTCCCACATCTATAAACTAAATATTCTATTTTGTCATCTAAAACAAGAACAAGCCTTTTACCTACATGTGTAAAATAAGATCGCCAACATTCATGATCTTCTCTCTAAAGATATCTTTCATTTCTTCAGCAAGCAAAAATCGAAGCACGAGCACTAAATGAGCACCAAATCGAATCATTTGTGGATCACCATGAGGCCTAACAAAATCCAATGTGCAATTATAATTCAATCAAATGCATGAGACAGCAAGCATATAAACCTGCTATTTCTCTTGGTACTTAAAAACTTTAGTAACAAGCACTTTCAAATGCTAGAATAAGAAGTATGCAACAAAAGAGAAATTCATAGATAAATCAACTACATTTGAAGAGCATGGGTTTTTCCTCAGCCCCCCAAAAAAGAGTGACCAGAACAACTTATGCACACATCGACTAATCTCACGGAACCACCCGCCTAACCCTACAATATTTGGATGTCAAGGAAACTCGTAGAAAATTAATTCATAAATAGATGGTCACCATAGATTGAACCCGTGACCTCTTAATTAGTTATTGAGACTATGTCTCCTTTTTTACCATTAGGCCAACCCATGATGGTTGTCATATAAGTAGAAAGTTATTGAGTAGCCCTCTGAAAGGAGTATACTCCTCCAATCAAGGTAGCCTTCAGTTCACAGAAATGGCCAAATGGGTAAGGGTACAGAATAATACCAGAATCATAAGATGGAACATTCAAGCCATGGAAAACCATCATCAAATCCCACCTATGAAGCTTTCATAAGAGATGAAAATATTCAATTGAATTTGTGAAGTGAAAAAATCCTTAAGTTGATTGGAGACTATTAAATCACTGTTTTTGACTTAAAAGCTTAAACTTATGGATTATGGTAATTAGATTAAATAAACAATTTAGTAGTCTCTCCTCCCAGTTCTGGGCTTGAAATTAATAGAAGACCCAACAAGTGGAAATCAATATCAATAATTGATTTTGAACAAAAAACCTTCTGCTCTACCATGTTAAATCATCAACCACCGCAAAAGCTCAAATATGTGAGTTATGGTAAAATTAAATATAGCAACACTTTAACAAAAATGCTTAGAGTTCTTGAAATGAGTTAGAGAATTAATGTAGTTATGAGCCTTCTGTGCAATGTATCAAATGCAAGAATATTGTGTTACTCCATTGGTCTTCTACAGTCTATTTTCCTGTTCAAGTCAAGTCATCTGTTTGATAAAAATAAAAAAAATAGATTTATGTGGCAATGAATGACATTCAAAAGAACCATAAATTAGTACAAGTAAAATTCAAGTTTTCTTAATTGCAAAATAACTTTTGCATTTATTGTAAGTAATAATGGAAGGAATCATTAGAATTCACATATTCATACACTAGCCTATACACGTGATTATCCCTTAAATAAATAAATTTAAAAACCTTTCTCATTAACCGTGGCAGGATTTTTCATTACCAACCAATTTAAATAAAAAAAATGTCTAGTCAATAATAAATATGCAGCAAAGAATGGGGGAAGTATAACCATATCTGTCTCAAACATAGACATTTATATGTAATAACAAAGCATTATATGACCTGAAAACATCTTGGTCTTGTTCTGAAGGTGCTATCCATGACCAGATTAGGTCCAAAAGACGAGGAATGTCTCCAAGCATCAAGATCATCTGGAAAAAATATTATAAAATGTAAGATGGAACTTTTTTTTTTTCCTTTAATTTCTACAGCAGGTTCAGAAGGATAACAAAAATAATCCACACTTTGTTCTGAAAATCATAATGGGGTTGCTAATGAGAGAGCTACAGAAAGAGGACAACAAATTAATTTCCTATCATGTAAATTATAAATAAAACACAGGAAGTAGGTTTATTTGCACTATCCTAAAACTTATGGTTTAAAAATAAACGTTAAACAAATGCTTGAATAACTATTTCATAGGAGTAGCAGAGCCCATTTGTTTGTGCATGTAGGTAACTACGTGACTCTTGTTAGGAAGGTGGGAGGTGCGTGAAATGTGAGTGGGCAAGCAAAGGAAGGGTGTGGCTTTCTTTAGATACATGCAAAAGTCTGTTAATAACAGTGCTAATGTTAGTTCATGAGAAGGGAAAGTTTACTCAAGTGGGATGCAAGTAGTCAGGGATTGGGTGAGGTAGAGCTGGGAACTCCAGCGATTAGAGCTGAGTACAAAATGCACTGACGATTTGTAGTTTCAAAACTCTACCCTGGTGATGCCTCTAGGAAAGTAGTTGATTGTCGCCTGTCAGAACTGGCATTGGAGAAAAGCATGTTTATGTGGGTAGTGGGAGTTGCAGCTCAAACAATTTTACAGAATGGAAGTAAGGAAGAAACTAAAGAATCTAGTAGTCCCAGAGTGAGAATTGACTGATGTGGTAGTAACTGAACCGACTGGTGAGCTCCCACCACACTCAACGTTGAACTGAGGTTGATGATACCACAGGGTTCAACACATTTAAATACCAAGAGAGAAACCTTCTCTGTTTCTTATTAAAAAAAAAAAAAACCTTATTTAGGAAGGTGTTGAAAGATGCTGAGCTATAGTTTTTACAAATATAAGATTTGTATTTCCATTGAAAGGAGAAACTTTTCAGCAGGACACCTGTTGCGATTAGAAACATATGCCAAAACTCTCTTCCTAGGCCCAAGCCAAACCCAGGCCACAAAAGAGTCTTAGAGCACTGTATAAATAAAATCCCTAATGAAATTAACCAGCCATCACAATAGAAGAATTAATAATTTGAACAAGTTTGCCCTTCCACACATATTTCCTATTTGAATTAGTTGCACAATGTAATGAAAAATTTCATAAAATTATCTTGGTCATTCAAATTAAATATAGAATACCTGAATTTGCCGCTGCTGTTCTTTGCATCCACGGTTTACATTTTCATCCACCATGTCACTGAATCAGGAAAATGACCAGACCTTACATTTTGAACATAAGATCACTCGTGTAGTAATATTATATTGTATTCATACCCTGAATGGAGTTTTTGAAGGAGGACAGAAATTTGGCGTGGTTGCTGGCTCAGAACTGGAAGCGGCCAACTTTCTGGTCCATCAGAAACCTGGGAGGTTCTATCACTTTGTCCTGGACTTCCATCTACAGTGTCCATAATGCTTTTAGAAAGATCCATTTTCCCATGGGAACGAGTGAGTTCAAGATCTACTTGAACATCCAGCCATGACTTTGCCATTGCCCAGCATGCTGACTGCAAGCAAATGAACAGTCTCAGAGCGCTATATTGGTTTTATAGAAAAAATCAATACCATCGAAAGTCATCACAAAAAGTCTTGGGAAAACTCTTTTCCATTATATTAGGTTCCTTGAGAACAAGAATCTGATCAGACAATTTACACTTGTGAGATTACCCAAACACAGACAAAAGACAACTAGTCAACACAAAACTTTAACCAATAACATTGGTAACTCGATAACCACAAGAAAAGACTATATGTATGTATATATATATATATATAGAGAGAGAGAGAGAGAAGAAAGAAAGAAAATCTCATCGACCCCCCACACCACTCATAGATTAGTTCTGTTCGTATGCGTCCCAAATGGTGAATTGGACAGATCACAAAAGTTTCAGTTAAACATTCTAAAATTTGCAGAGATTACTGTGACAAGCATACCTCCCAATCTGTGCATATAGGCAGTACACGCTTCAAATTTCCACATTGAACAGCATACACAGCAGCCTCATACTTCCCACCATCTACTTCTGCAATTTTCTTCAACAATTGCACATAGTATAAGTAGAAGTAATAATAAAAGATATTTAAAGAAAAAAAAGAACATAGAAAGCATCTGCAACTTCAATTCATGGCCATCTCTAAATGAGTAATAGCATGATTTTTACTGAGCTCATCAGAAGTATACAATTATGATTGTACATATTTACCAATTACCATCAACCATCAGATAGAGAATTACATGAATATTTGCATAAAGAATTATATTAGTAACTTTGAATCAGCAAATAAAACAAACCTAGTGCCTCATGAAATAATAATGATTACCTCAGATGCACAATAGGAAGCCCATTTCCAAAGACGCCATTGGTGGCCAATGCCACTTTCTAGCTCAATGGCTTGTAGAGTTCTGTTCTTTCCATTCCTTACCAAGGCATCAATGGAAGGAAAGTGTTCCAATCCACCAAAAGGACACAAAGTTGCAGCTCTCCATGGCTGCAAACATGTTATTAGATGTATCACAGGAAAGTTGATAAACGGGAGCATTGGAAGGCAAGAAACGATAGCTCTCAGAGATTTGTTTACCTGTCCTGCTGACCGGCAGAGATCACATGCTTCTTTCATTCTCCCAGCTTTTATAAGAGTCCAGGAATCTTCTAAAAGAGATTCATCTTGTTTCTGTTGAGAAAAACGTCAATTACTATACTGTATTCTACACTAAAGCCACTCCTATGTGTCTATTTTCCACTATAAGTTTGCAATCCTTCTTATATCAATTTGAAAAAAAAAGGGTCCAAATCACACTCATGCATGTGTCAAAGTACACGCCCAATATATGATGACAATTACTACATGAGATCTGGTCGTAGAAAGGAAAATAGAATAGTACAAGGCACCAAAAGCCTTTGAAATATGATTCAATAAAATAAAATTATATTATTCAAGGCCCAATTTTGCATAAAAAGATCATACTCTGTCATCTGGCAGCTGATGGGCATGCTCACGTGTTGGAGCATCAAAATCCAAGTGATGAATAGCATTTGTGTTAGAGATCCCTTTCTTGAGAGACCGCTGAGTATTATGCCAAACTCCAGAACATGGAAGATATGTACCAACATGAGACCCACGAATCTGTAAAAATATATACAAAACGTCAAATAACATTGGCTACCCTACCACTAGGATAAGTTTCTCAAGTCACCAAGATTTAGATTTTCGGTATCTCAAGCACTTGACTGCCTGAATGAAGTTTCAAGAGACAAAGGTTTTAACTTTAGTAAGTCTGCTTAGCAATGTTAACCATAAACATTATAAAACATATCACGTCAGTGACAGCTACAACTAACATTGACAGCTAGCATAAAATACCATAGCTCGAGCAAGAGCAGGAGACTCATAATTAAATCCAACATTAATTTTAAAACATATCACAACGATACTATAAGATATGACTTATGGTGGCATATTATCAAGTAAAGCTGTTGAAAGAACTCATCACCTTGCTTTCCAAATCAAGGGCTTTAGAGGCTAAACCTTCCAGCCACTCAACAATTCTAAGACATAATTGAGCTGTATGGTCTTCTGAGACAAACTGGCAGGCCTCTAAATGTGATGTTGGGGGAAACTGCCACAAATTGATAGCTTCATTTAGGTTCTTCGAACACAAGTAACATTTCAAATGTTATAAAAATTGTCTGTTTTAATATGGAAGAAAAGAATGAAAAAATACATAACCACAATTAGATCTTTAGGCATCTCTTTTGTAGCTGCAAGAAGAAGACACCAATATCAGTACCAAGGTCAAATAGCACATGTATCATATATCTGGGTGAGTTAACCTCCTTCAACGTTATGAATACAAGAAGAGGATAAGCCATCCACATACTAGCTAAATTGAACAGAAAAATATATCAACTGCCAGAAAGAAGCTTTAGAAACAGATCGGGTCAATCTACCAGCTTCACATCCATAAAGAATATAGTTGCATAGAAATTTTTAATAAACCAATATTCCAAATGCATGCAGCAAGATCTAGATCTACACATTTATTGCCATTTAGACAGAAGAATTGAACCAAGATCCACATATACATGTATGAAACAGAAAACACATATTTGTAGACATAAATACAAAATAAAACTTATAAATAGTTATGGAAAAAGAGATATTTCCTTTCCCATACAGGTACCACAAAAGGGACCAAGAGGCTGCTTCATCTACAAGAAATTGAGCCTTCTGCCTCATCAATTTGTCTTCAATAAAGCGGTGCTGAGTGTTGGAACCATACCTAGCAGAAAAGAACAAAGAATAGTCAAAATCATAGTAACAATCTGTCAGCAATAAAAATGGATAAGATGCTTAAAGAGTTGGTAACAACCAACAGTTGTGTCAAGTTTTCGCATGCACAAATCTCCTAACGTCATTCATTGGCTATGGAATATCGGTAGGATAGAACTAGTAACCTCATCTTCAAAAGAGGCTTTCTATAGATCAACATTACTAGGATGCTGCCTAAATGTAAAAGAAATTCAGAACTTGAGGTAATTCCCTCGACAAGCTCTTTTGCTAGAAATTTAAGGGGTGTTTGGGGTAAGGAGTTGAATAGTGAAAAGTAGGGATTTATTGAGCCTAGGGAGTTGTGAACTCCTGAGGCCTACAGTGTAAGAAGTTGGTAAGATATAAAATTGATGTTTTTTGTGGCCAAACAAGAAGTGGAGTTCACAACTCCCTACTTCCAAACACCTTAGGCCAAACACACCAATAAGGATTTTCAAGTGGCAAATGGCTCTCCCCCTCAATATCAACCACCTTCTTACCTTATTTCTTGATGTTCGTCCTTTTAAAGGTATAGGATAGGAAGATCTTATGACTTCAATTTGTGAGTGTTCCTTTGGTTGATGTGGCTTGATAGAAACAACAGTCTTCAGCAACAAAGAAAATTCTCTGCGGTTATTTAAACAATCTCACCTTGGGTTTTGACTTTCATTAGGAAGAGTCTTTTCTTTCTCTCTCTCTTTTTTTTTTCCCCTTTTTCTGTGACTATATCACCGTGGGTTTTGACTTTCCTTCCCCCTTATCTTGAATTTAACACCATCAACATATATTTTTTTTTAAATAAAAGCAACTTTCATTGAGAAAAAACGAAAGAATACAAGGGCGTACAAAAAAAACAAGCCCACAAAAAACACCCCAACTAAAAGAAGGGGTTCCAACTAAGTAAAATGCTACCTAGGGAATAGTAACAAAAAAGCTACCTAGGGAATAGTTACAAAAAAGCTTCAAGACCAAATTCATACCATCAACAGAATTGTATCTTATCCCCCCAAAAAGAATCTAAATGGATGATTAGATTACAAAGAGACAATATTGTAATTCATCCAACTATTTGGGGAAACCAACAACTAGATGTCTATAAAATAAATCAAATGAGAACCATAGATAGAAAAGCACCTTATCGACTCTGAAACAATACGACAAGAGCTCTCAAATCTTAATATCAAGTCTGGTATAGACATCAATCCTGACAAAATATATTGAGTGAGTGAGACATGAAGTGTACATTTTCTTCAAGCAGTTCGCACACTAAGGGAGGACAACCATAAAGAGCAAGAAATTTGTTGGACAGAATTAGAACCTTGAATTGAAGAGTCCATAAGAGATGCAAAAAAGTTATAAGTTGTATCTCCACTATTAGATAATGGGTCGTTCTCATGCCTGCAAGCCTTCAATGAGAGTCGAACCGAATCAGGACCAAGAGATACTACCGAAATTTCCTGGCTATCAATTGATAATCTTCTTTTAGAAGCAGAACTTTCCTTCAATGGTGTTGCTTCCAGACAATCACCAACAAGGCTTTCAGCCTCTTCTTGAAAATTTTCAAGAAGCAGTGCAGCATTTGTCGGACTATGGAAACCCTGTCCATCGTACAAAATCCTAGACTCGTTGATTGTTGAAGGTGAAACTTCCTTGTGAGGTGATATGTTTGACGACCTTTTCCTGCATAAGTTTCACAACAGGTATGGCATTGCTTTAAAAATGGTAAATACAACAAAAAAGTGTAAGAAAACTATAAAACAATATTTTTCTTAAGTGAAGACCCCGCTTCCATCAAGAAAGGCTGCAATTGCAAGGCAAAGTCCTCAAAAAATGAATACCAAAATTCAAATATGAAATTTGATGCAAATGCTCCAACAACTTAAAGATGATCTTTTATTGATAATCAAAACTAACGGGTGGTGAAAGCCAATTTATACATTAACTTTAGGCCAGCCGGTCAAAGTAACAAAATAACAAAACATCAATCATCTACGGAACACAAACATCAGAGCTTATAAAGTACATTAAAAGGAGGATGCTTACAACTCCTACATCAGAATTATTAGCACATTAGATATGATATGTGCCTTGTGCGTTTTCTTCCTTAATAGATACCAAAAGAAAGGATGGAATGTAATCTTTCCAAACGGCTGCACGTAAAGCAGATATACACCGGCTATCCTTGATAACCCATTAACACATTAAAATAATAATAATAATAATGTACCACTTTTAGATTAAGGTATAGGCCAAAAGGTGCATACCCAAACACTGCCAGGAAGCTCTATTCCACAACCAAATATAATAACCCATTAACGCAATAAACACTAAATCAATAACACCCATCTATACAGATTACATATCAAGTAAAAAGCAATGACCCATTATTTTCTTAACGCAATAAGTTGAAATTGAGCATTAGAAAGCATTCAAATCAAACAAGTTTCAATAACTAAACTAAGACCACATAATTTGCAGTTTGCTTTTACAAACCCACAAAATAGAACACTGAATTCAAACGTCTACCCACGAAATAACTTAAGTCCGAACTAAAATTGACTTCAAACAGAGTAGAAGATGAATTTTTCTCATTGCCAAAAACGAAAAAAGCAACAAATAGAAAGAAAACCGGCGAACGTACCTGTACCGACGAAACCGCTCCCGAATGGTGAGGTCTTCGGGGTCAAAGTAGCTGGGAGAGACGTCCATTTCTTCGTCCATGGTAGAATATGAAATTGGCTTTCCTCTCAAAGCACAGAGGATTTTGGTGATTTGAGGAAGAAGAGAACCCAAGCGCGGGAGTGTGAAGTAAAAACCTCCGGCTTCGGTCAATAAAACCCTCACCCGTGAAGGCGCGCCGGTTTATGTATTAAACCGGTCCGACGTCAAACATTTCCCATGGCCGAACCAAAAAATGTTGAGATTTTTTTAAAGAACACAATGTTTTTAGTTAAATCTTTATTATATTTTATTAGGCAAATTGCAAAAAACTATCACGATAATTGCAATAATATGCTTAAACGTTCAAAATTGAACCTCAACTATTTCTCAGCCTTGAATTAAACTCCTAAGCTTAAACTTACAATAAATGTAGATTTTAAACCCATAGATGATAAAGTTGAACACTCTAATTTATACAAACATTATAAGTTATACGTTAGTGTAAGTTTGAAAGTCTTATTTAACTCAATTTTAATACTTGAATTAAATTTTAAAATTTAAAGATATAATTTCAACTAAGATTATACTTTATAGGTGGGTTTTACAATTTATCTTATTTGCTTTTATCTTAATCTAAAATTTTAAAATTTTACATTGTAGTAACATTTCTTTAAAAATTTGTAAACGTAGCAAAGATAAACTTCGAAAGATTGAACTATATTTGTAATTTTTTAAAATATTATATAATTAATTTTTTAATCTAATTACCATATTTATAATTATCCATTATTTAATTAATGAGTATAAACATTTTATCAATATTTCCAAGTTTTCATTAATACGTACTACTGTGATTTTCTATGTCAACAGCTTTTGCATTTTATAAAAAAGTTAGAAGAGGTAAATTTGTTTATTAAATTATCTTGTATATTTGTTGGCACCGATTGTAATAGTTCGGTCAGACCATGGTTTGGCCGACGAACCACTACCTAGCAGCTAAAGAATGATTCATGGTTCAATGGACCCTTGACCTGACTGATATAGAGAATTGTTTTCAGCCAGTTCCTGATTGAACGATCGCACCGCGGTCCAAAAACAAAAAACAAAGGTAAACTATCATCCTCAACAGTTGGTGTACGTTCACAGTGGACATTCAAAATAAACCTCATTCAAAGTTTTCATATCTTGCAAATATTTCTATTTCCAAAAAGGGGGGGAAATATTCGTTTAGGAAAACTAAGATTCAAAACTTCCTCTACACATGACACTCAGTCGCATTGTTCCTGGCATGAAATAACATAAAACTAATGAAAGCAATAGAAAAATAAAAATATATTTTGAAGCACCATCAAACCCTTCACATAAAATAGAAAAAGAAAGAAAGAAAAAAGGAAAAACTAAAATACCAAGCTATACCCAACTAGTGTCCTAAATAATACCACCAAGAATCCTCATATCCTTGTATAAATTCAGATACTCGGGTACACAATGACATTCCATAAACACAGCTCCCAGGCTATTTGAAAGGGAAAAAAAAACCGAAACAATAAAAAGAAAAAAGATCATACTAAGGCTCAGAAACTCTCCACAAAGAGGGGAAAGAAAGAGGGATAAAAAAAAAAGATTGAGATCTCTCAACAGAACTAAGCACTCCATTTTTGTATACACCTCGCACATCAGCCTCACTGATAATACATGAGCTGCTGAGCTGCCGCAACATTCTGAAACCCACCATCATAGATGGCCTGACTTGACCCAGCAGCACCCATTCCCATGGCTGCCTGCTTTAAAGGATGTGGTGCCTGAGGGTGCATAAGGGCGTGGACGCCCCCCATCTTGCTCATCGCCAGTTGCCGCTCATACGCTAACAGATCACTTGTAGAGAGTCCCATCGGAGCCGCTGCAGGTGGAGGAAGCGGGTTGGAGATAGTTCCAGGTGGGGTTGGCTTGCTTCCCCAAGAGCACTGCAGATAGAGAAATGACACAAACAGTTTAGAACAGAGTTACCAGACTATTCTTACATTATTAACTGGTGCTATATGCAAAAGGTACATATAGCTAAACAAATCACTCAATGGTCCAAAATCTTCTCGGTAACTCCTGATTCCATCATTAGTCTTCCACAAGTTATGAATCTTACTCCAGTGTGTTAAAACTTGTTAGTAGAAAGCTGATGTATAATTAGATTATTATTGTGTTACTAATGTTGAACATGCTGGCAACTCCCTTGGAAGAAATGGACCTCGTGGATGGGGCAAGTTCAATTATAAGCAGTGTAACATATAAACGGAATGTCCACATGTTTACCAAATATGTTAATAGAAGAATAAAATTTAACAATACATCAGCTTTAAAACAAATGCTTCACCAAACCGAAAATTTTAAATCCATTAAAGATAGAATTACATGCTTTACAAAATTTTGACAAAACAAAGAATTACCTAAACTGGGGTCCATTTCATATATTTGCAAAAATAATAATAATTTGTTAGATCCCAAACATAAAAAAATACGGAATGGAAATACATTTAAGTATAAATAGTGTTTTAATAGCGCCATGTCTCTCTGACACACAGGTCCGTACTTTGTAGCTCATCTATCTTAATCAAGGACCTATTCAATTTCAACACTAACTCCTTACACACTATCCATAGCCAGAATGCAGCCCTGGTACCAATTTGTTAGGATTGGAAACACAATAAAACATTAGAAAATATTGCAAATACAGAGGGTCGTTCCTCTACCATGTCCCACATTTGGACACCTCCCAAAATCATTTCCCACTCTGAGATCCCTAACTCCCCTACTTCTAACCAGGTCACCCCTAATACCCACCATGTTCTTAGTAATAATATCTACTAATATTTAAAACGTATCACTTGCCAGACTCACATAGTAATAAACAACAGATATAAAATGAAAAATTGAACTGATGGATAAATTAGTCTTGCTCCATTGAAGTCTGCAAGACTGCAAAAGTAGCAACCATATGCCACAAGACAGTTTTTGTAAAAAATGCATCAGTCTCACTATGAATGAAAGTGCAACCATTGTTCCAAAAGAAAAAATTGAAACTTAGTATACAAGCAGAAAACGAAACCTTAATCTGTTTCCCACAAAGAAATGACTGAGTATTCCCCATCTGAATAGCCAAAGCTGCCTCAGCATGAGTGCTGTACCTAACAAAACCAAAGCCCTTATCGCGCTGGATGCGGACCTCCTCAATCACACCAGCCCCAAGAGAATGAAAATGGCGATGAAGATCAACCTGTGTGGCCTGTATGAGGAAAAATCATTAAAAAATCCAAAATCCAAAATCCTAATTGACAAAAACATCCAGACATCACAGACGTCAACTAAGTAAATGCTACAATATTATCCTTCTAGAAATTATTCGTTGATGTCAGTTTCTGGCCTAAAATTACGAACTAAACCAAATCAACCTTCTAGAGCCAAGTAAATTATAGGAACTTTGTTTTATAGGAGATATGGTACACTTGCAAAATCTTGACAAGTTGAGTACCATATCTCCTCCATTGTGTTATTTTATTATCAGTGCACATTAAATTAAAACATTTAAAAATAACAATAGCAAAGTTAAGAATGAGAAATTACCTCCGGAGCAAGATTGCCAACATAAACAGTGGTGTATTGAGGATTGTTCTCTGGAGCATCACTACTAACAGTTTCTTTACCATCTTCTGCAAAAATGTCAAAATTCAAGCAAATGTCAGAAGCTTTGGCTCAGTGTAAACAAAACAACAAAAGTGAGACATTTTACACTTCTGGTTTCTAGTGGAAAAAAAATGACAATCGCCATTTCATTAAACATGGGGTATGAACACTAACCAGATGATCCATTTGTAAGTTCTGCAATGCTTTTCACATCTGAGCTCTGCTTGTCATCATTGGATCCAGCACCCTTTGTTGCCCAATTGCAACGAATCTGTCTACTTCCAAGCCACTTACCTGAAGGAGACAATATGTGGTCAGAAATAGGGGAATATGGTCGAGACCATTTCAATTTTCAAAGTTAAAAGACAAGAGATCAACAAGCTTTTCTTTTATCATCAATTTAATTAGTTTACCAAATGATAATCTACTACAAGAAATTTAAACTATCAAAGGCAACTAAGTCCTTACCAGTCAGGTCATTTATTGCACTTTGAGCATCCTGGAAAATACCCATAATTTAGAAAAGAAGAGAGAAATAACGGAAAAAAATATATTCTAATTAGTGTTGTTTGAACCTGCTGGTTGCGAAAAGAAACAAAACCAAATCCCCTGGACCGCCCAGTCTTCTGATCCCACATAACTCTGGCATCACTGAAACAAATAGAACAAGGTATCAGATGTTGCAGGTTAAAAAAGACAAATTAACAACACACCAATTCTAACTTCAATTATGCTTTTTGAGCAGTCGAAGTATATCAAACTGAATAATTCCAATGATAAAAACTCATTTCAAAATTCAACAGCAAACAAAAAAAAAAAAAAAACAGTTTATAGGGGCTGAAGCTTACGAACAGCTAGAGAAAACAGAAAAGCATGCAAACAAAGTAGAATCGGTAACTTCGGGGCTAAGATCACCCACAAAGATGTTGAAATGACCTGTACACAAAAGAATCGGATGAGTACAAAAGAAATTATTTAGTAGTAGCAACTCACAGCCATCAATTCAAAACAGGTACCAAACCTGATGTGTCCTCCCTCTGACCACTAGCATAAGCCCAATTTACTTTGATAGGCTGCCCAAACCTGTAACATACATAATGAGACAGGAAGCAGAGGTACAAACGGCAAATGAGAAATGCAGTTATAAACTTACAAATGCCTTCCATTAAGTGACAGAATGGCCATAGCAGCCGATCTGCGATCAAAATAGTGAATAAATCCATAGGATGACTGCATAAAGCAGTGACAACAAGGATGTTAATAGACAAGAAGTAAACAGAAAACTGTGAAATTAACAGTAATATAAACAAATATGTTTATTCCATTGGATGAGGATAAAAAATAGAGCTAGAACAAGGGTTTTGTATTGCAAGCTTCTGTGAACCAACCTTCTCCTTCCTGACAAGCTTGCAGCTTTCAACAAGGCCTGTGCTCCCGAAAACCTCTTGAAGAAGTGGTTCTGTTACCTGCGTATGTACATTTCCCACGTACCTGCATTTGCTCAAAAATAAAAAAACTAAAAATTTTAAAAAGGAAAAGAAAAAAAAAAAAGAAAATACAAAAAAGATATATAAGTAATCAACCATAGTCAAATACGTGTACATAAAAATTAAAATTAATAATAAAATAAAAATAAAAATAATAAAATCTAGAAATTTGGTTGAGATTGGAGAAGACAGAAACTAAGAGCATTGGCTCAGGAAATTAAACGATTAGAGATCCAGTCTCTTAGGAATAATAGATACTTTAAGTATGAGAACTTGATAATCATTGACAAGTCTGAGACAGACAGATATGATAACTGCAAGAAAACATTCATTCGACCAAAAAAAAGGAGGTAACATTAAGGGGACAAAACGTCTAGAAATTCACTCACACACTGCGGCAAGTACTTGGATCAAAACCCGGTGGTAAATTCCCACTTGGAATTGGTTCAAGCTGCAAAATGGAAACAAAAAAATAAACCATTAGAACGTTAAGTGAAAAAGATAGTAAATCTTTATGAAATGGGAAGAAAGCAAAGAGATTATAATGGATGCAATTACACAGACTACACGAAATATGTAACCAAATGAAAAGCTGAACCTTGATGGTATTTCAATCAGTAAGTCGGAGTGACAGAGGCCAAACAAGTAGAAAAAGAAAGCAGCGAAAATAACAGGAAAAACACATACCAGGAACCAAAACACTCGTAATGTCACACAATCACGTAATATGGAACTATCATTTCATTGATAATGTAAGCTGGTAAAACCAAGCAAGGTTGGTAGAAGTCAGCTGTCATCAACTAAGACAACGAGTAATGTACAAAATAGTATAATCTGCCTGAACCAAGAACGGATTAAAAAATATAAAACGAAAAAATGAAATATAAACATCTTGAATGGAAAATTTTAGCCTCAGAAGGGAACCAATGCATGGCACATCATACCATCATCAATGCCCCATGAACATCAAAAGAGATCATGTTTCTCGTCTTGTTAAGAAGAAATTTCTTCCAGAAAAGAAAATAATTCAAACAGGCTCAATATCACCCACAACTAAGAAGAGCAAAATACCAATACCCATTACAAAGAAATGAAACAATCAGTCTCTTGATATGGGGAAAAAAACCATTTCTTCTCAATCATCCAGAACTCGAGACAGTAAACAAATACGAAAACAAAAACACCGCCACAACAGAAAGCACCAAATCGGTCATAACTTGAGATTCAGAGATCAAGAACAAAACCCGACAACAAATAAACATACAAAAATAACCAAAACAAAACATGTAGATCATAGAAATGTGAACCAAAACGAAAAAAGAAAAAAGGAAGTCGAACCTGAGGGTGAGCTAAGAGACCAGGATGGTAAAGGGACTGTTGCTGAAGCAAAGCTTGCTGCATCAAAGCTTGTTGTTGTTGTTGCTTCAATCTCTGATGTTGCATTCTTGTTTCCTCGATCAATTTTCCGCCAAAAAGAACGAAAAAATTTTACCGGGAAGAAGAAGAAGGGGGGGGTTAGGGTTAAGAGACGAACAAGGGCGAGAAAAATTAGAGAGGGAAAGGGCTATTTTTTGGGGGGTTGGGGGGAAATCGATTAACACTTCTAACTCAGATGAGTTATAAAATGCCGGTTCGGGCCCGGGTGAAGATATCGTTACATACCCGTTACAAACGAATACGCCACGGCCAATCCAAACTTGACATCTACACCCTCTATCGTCAAATTGGTTGGCTCTTCTTCTAAGCTGACCTGACCAATGTCTGTCACGGTTTCTTTTTCTTTTTTTCCAAGGGGAAGGGCCCATTTTTTTTTTTCATTTTATAGTAATTTTGTATTCTTTTTTTCTTTTTATATTCTTTATGACTATTTTTATAGGGGAAATTAAATATTTCTGTTTTATAATATTTTTTTTGGGTCATTTTATTATTTTAATAATAAAAAGAAAACAAATTTTCAAATTTTATATTTAGAATATTTTCGGTTATTTTAACATTTTAGTCAAATTGATGACAATTTGAAGTTGAACATATTTGTTATGATCCATAAAAATTGTATATAATCTAATCTAACAAAGTGGTTAATGAGTTCAATTAAATCTAGTTCAAGTTCATTGGTTTACGATATAAATTTATTGTTTATTAAAGTCATAAATTTAATGTTCGACTTCTTAAGTTACTTGATGTTTTTGCATTGTGTGGTTTGTTTTCGAAATTAGACACGGTAGGGGCAAGATGTGTGATCATCCTGTGATACAACTCGTTTACTTAGAATAAGAAGATAATGGCATGTAAAAGGAAGACAAACATTGTACGCGAATACATTGGTATGTCATACACTATAGTTTTTGTGTTAGTGAAAACGAGAGAAATGTATATTTGAGAAGGAGAAAACTTAATATACTTGAGAGTGAGAATTAAGCTTCATTCGAGTTATAATAATATATCTATAAGAAAAATCCAACATCAAACATCCCAATTACGGTTTTGAAATTGGATTAATAAGGTTGATTATCAAGTGTCACTCTTTTTAAAGTAAAGAGCAAACAGCCCATGTGAGTAATAAAGGATGGTTTTAGCTTAGATCTTGCACTTTCTTAGTTTGGATCCTTCAATCACTTGCAACGTGTTTGTATATTTAAGTTGGAACGGTTTCTAGTAAACATTACTTGTTAATATTTGTCAACACACAACATCTTTTTCTCTTAAACCTACTTTAATATATATCAAATATGCCATAATTCCAAAACTACTGTCTTTTCTTCTCTCCCATTTGGTCTCCTATATCACATATTACAAAGTATGAGTACATAGGCAAAATGTTCTTTCTTTTTCTTTTTTTTTTCTTTCTTTTCCATCTTATCCTTCACATTTCATTTATTTATTTCTTTTATATTTCCCCACATCAAACTCATTAAATGCACATAAAATGGAAGGCGTATCCATGTGAAAAAACTCCATTTCATACCCCACATTGGGTGGTGAGAGAAATGCAAGAGAGATGGGATAAAGATATAATAATTTTGGCATAAAGTTTAAAGGTCAAGAGTAAAGAACAAGTTTGGCAGACTATTAAAAAGTTGATGGTTGGTAAACATTTTTTAAAAAATATTAATTAAAATAGTTTATCTATTTATATTTTTATTTTTATTTTTTTAAGATAAGCTCTCAAAAGCAAACTTTTGCTGTTGAAAAAAAGTATTTTGTTACTAATCACTATGAGAAGTTGTTAATATAAACCTCACATGCTTATATTAATGTGAAAAGTATTTCATAAAGTTATTTGTAAATAAACGTGAAATTAACAACAAAAGAAAACATTAAGAATAATTTGACAAGAATTTTATTCTACCTGATTTTGTCTATTTATTTAAACATAATATCTTGGATATTAATTCGTTACTATTAAAAAAATAAGTTGTAAACATAACAACCTAAGCACAAGGTTAACTATTCTTTCATATTGCATCAAAAATTTCTATAGAGAAAAAAAATACATATTATGATTTGGGATAATATTTGTTAGGAAGGCATAATTGTTGGAAAGAGTGGAGATTAATGGACTAAGTTGTAATATACGACACAAAATAGCAGCCAAATTTGGAGAGGGAAATAATTAACCTATGGTAGAGCAAAACCATGTCATAAGTTGAGATCCAGATGCCTTGGAAAGCCTTCTTCAGCTTCTGCTTCTGGCTCGAGCTCGGGCACGGGCATGGGTACTGGCTCGGGCTCATTGGCTGAGTTACTTCCACTTGCTTTAGAAGCAGACTCTGGCTGTTGGTTTACTTGGTATGGTGCTCTTATTACAGCCCTAATCATAAACAACATGGCTCAATCTCATGAACAAAACATGGCAATAATAGAAATGTTTGTCTTTATGAATTCAATGATAATTACAACTACAACCTTAAAGCTTCCTTATTTTATAATGATTTTAAAGAAAACTTAAAAACGCGTATAAATTAATCAAAAAGTATAAGAGTTGAAGTTTTAATTGCATCGAAAACAAACTCAACTATTAACCTTGTAACTAAAATGAGTATAGTTAAACTCGTATAGAGTTTTAACTGAAGAGGTTTTGATTATTCTTCCCATCGTTGTTTTTTTTAAGTACTTTTCTAATTTTGACTTTTAAACTTCACTTTCATTGTTTGGGAACACTATTTTTAGAGTCAATTACTAAATATTTTCAACCTCTACAGTGAATCATTTATGTAACAAGAGAAACATCTACAAATCTACCCTTAAACTTCTACGATGTTTTTCTTCACAGCATGTTTAGAGGGCTAAAATCATATCATATAGATTGAATTTGCCCTTTTTTCTTCGTTTTCTTCTATGTTATCTGAATTGGGCAAGACTTTCACTACCCTTTTCCCATTTCTACCTAACTACTGGAAAGAATTTTGGGTCAAATTCATTTTTAAAAAATAGATTTAAAATACTAAAATAAAAAACAATCAAATAAAACAAGAATAGGATAATTTGGTAGGTAGACCAAGAAAAAGAAAAGAAAAGAAAAAGAGAGTTTAACAAATACATGGTTCCACAAAGATGTATAAAACAAATAGATTTGGGAAGATTTAATTTTTAAATAAATCAGGCCTGATTCACATGATTATAAGAAGAGCATCATATATTCAACATTCAACTTTCCCTTTTGTTTTTTAAAATACACCTCTAAGTTTCAAAACTTTGACTCTCCAAGAATATGATAAATGGAAACGTTTATAAAAGAGAAAGATCGTCAATGCAAAAACTTTGGAAAGAATATGAATTATTTTTAAAATAACTGACAAGATCGAGGGATTCGTGTTCATGTAATTTAGATCTACGAATCAGGACGATCATATACATGATGAAATGATGAAAAGTAGTAAAGTTTTATCACAGTTTATAAAACCAACCAACGCTATTTTAGCTAAAAAAAGAAGAAAAAACAAAATCAGGATCTGAATAACAATTTTAGAGAAGAAAGTAGACAAAATGATAACCAGAGGTGTCTCATCAACTTCAATCAATAAAGAGGGCTGAGGAAAAAAGGAAGAAAAGAAAAAAAAAACAAAGAACAAAGAGCATACCTGTCTTTTCTCTTCTCAAGAAATCGGTGAAGGGAAGCCCTCCTAGCAATAGGCAAATCTGCTCGATCAAAGAGAAAAAAGAGAGGGCACAATTAAATCCAATTAAGAGCACCGAATCAAGATAATCAAATAGAACCCATCTCTGAAATTTCTACGATCATGGCGGATAATTACCAGATGACTTTTTTACTTCCGTTTGTGGTTTCAGTTGCTGCTCCGGTGCCGCCTTCACCGGAGCTGGAGTTTTGGACACCACATTTGGCTCGCAGGTGGGAGAATTGCTGTTAGGCTTTTCCAAAGCAGAAAAGAATCTGTTGGGGGTGACGGCAGCTGGAGGAGCGGCGGCGGTGGTGGTGGAGCCGCGGCTTCCTTTATCGGCTAAGGCCATAATCTCCTTGGCCCTTTGATTGGGAAAATCATCATACACCAAAACTTTTCCAGCGTAGAATATGGTCATTTGAGCGGTTGTAGGCTCTGGCGTGGCCGGTTTCCTAAAAGAATCACCGGGAAAACGATCAGAAATTAGAACTCCATTTTATAGTGATGTAATTGAACCTAATTTTCTTCTTTATTTCGGAACTTTTCTCGTAAGCAACAGCAGTGAGCAATTAAATTCAAGATTCCTACTCGATTAAAAAGGAAAATTAGCCCTAAAAGTTTGGGGGGGAATATTAGAGCACCTAAACTCGCCCTTATTCATGGCGTTATTGAAGAATCCCGACGAAGGAAATCCAACGAACTTCGGCAGACTATCCTTCTGCTGCCGTGAAGCGTCGGAAGAATTGTTCGTATTCGCGTTCGAAGGCGGTAGAGGCAACGGCGGCTTGGCCTTCTCGAGTTCATCTAGATCGTATCCCGAAAAATAATAAGGAAAATCTCCAATAAGATCTAAAAATTCTAAGGTATTTTCAAAATACTTAAGAAAAACATAATAAATCCATTCCTTCAAACCAAATGAACAATACCTCTCGGCTTCTTCCTGGGAGCCATATCCGAGCTCAAATCAACAAGAGTTCGTTTCTCTTTCAAGAACTGGCTCAACAGGTTACAGGTCTGAGCAAAATTCGATTTCTCCAGCCGCTTGGCCAGCTGCTGTCGGTCGGACAGCCTCCCACCTCCGCCGGCGTCCGATGTGTTCGACATGACAAACAACAACAAGAACAACAACAGAAGGGTGAAAATATAGGGGTGGTTGTTGAAGGTTCGAATAGAAGAAGCAAGTAAGAAAGGGAGAATCAATCGGCGTGGTCCGGTGAACAGAAACGGCGGAGATGGAGAAGACAGAGAATATAAGTGGTCAAGTTTCTTCACATTTCCAGCTGGTAAAGGAATTGGTTTCCTTCCTCTCTCTCTCTTTGAAAAAGTATTACTTGGCAATAAAAAAATGAGGAGTTTAAGCACGTTTTTTTTGAGCTTCAAAAAGAAGAAATTCTTTTTTATTATTATTATTTTATTTATTTTTTGGCAGAATAAAAGTCCAACGAAAAAGAATTGTGACCACGACCAAGCCTTCATTTCCCTTTTCTATTTTCCTATTTTTTATCCTCTTTTTCCATTTTCATGCTAAATTTAATAACTCTCCCAATAAACAAAACTTCCTTTTTATAGTTACCAATTATACACTTAAATATTTCTTTATTAAAATTCACCACTCAAATTTATATAAATATTAAAATTACACTCCTCAAATTTGTATAAATTTCACCTCATAATAATTACAATCAACATAGAACATATAACAAAATACTTACATTTAAAAAAATTTGAATAATTGAAAAAAACGAATTTATATCATTATTATAATTTCTTCAATTAGAGGGTTTAATGTTTTATAAAAATTATAACTAAATTTAATATGTCAGGGTAAATTTAGCTCCATCTTTACTTGGATAATGTGAGTAATGAAAAAGATTTTAGATGTTTTGAATAGCTAGTTAATAATATTAAATTTTATATGAAAAATTGATGTGTTCGACCTGTATTTTATTTAATGAGATAGAAATATTATTTTTAAAACATATTTTTATCAATATTTTGTAGGGTAAAGAATGAAAACTTTCAAGGATTTTTTTATAAAAATAATAGAAAAACAAATTATTTAACGTCCAAGGACTTAAACTACTAAAAACAACTAATTTAGCGACATATGTATGTACTGTGAACAATATGTCCCATGACATCTGTATGTACCTGTAGACAATAGATTCCAGGTTTAATCTCCGTACCTGCATTTATTACAATACTTTTATATATAAATAAACGTTATTTTATGGTGGGCCAAATTTCACCTTCCATCTTTCATTACTGCTAAGCACATGGGATGAAGGAAGAGACTAGAAGAGACTCTACTAGTGTGTGTAAACAAAACAAACATGTGGTGCTCTTCAATCGACAATTTTAATATTTCTTTTTCTTTTTCTCTATTCTTTAAGAAAATCAACTAATATAATTTTTTCTTTTAACAGAAATTAAAAAATATTCACATTTCATAAAAAATTAAATTAATAAATTTTATCATTTTATTTTAGAAAGCGTAAATAATTTATCAAATTTTCTTATTTCTAAAAAACATCTCAATTTTTATTTGACTACAATAGAGATATGTTTGAATAAACATGAAAGTCAATCTAAATATGTACTTGTATTATAAACGTACAAACATAATATCTACCAGTGAAGATAGGTTTGCATGAAGAATCATATCTTTGAAATTTTTTATTTTTCTATTTCGTTTTTTCTTTCTTATACTTTGAATAATTACACCTATTTACATCACGCGTATTAATTGTAATATTTGCATATTTGCATTCTACTTAAACAATCTATAAATTTAATGTGGACTATATAAAGATTTTATATATTTGTATGTATGTGTGTTAGAAAATAGGTTGAATTATTGAGCAATTAGAGCACGTGCGGAGAGAGTGGAGGTTAGAGGATAGTATTTTATTAACGCGTCAAATGTTGATTGGTGGAGTTGAGTATGCGTCTTCAATATTCATTAATAAAGCCTTTTATTATTTTCCCTCGTGTCTTTTATGTTTCCTTTAATTACGGAAGCTGAATATACAATTCAGTCATTCAAGTTTTTAAAGTTTTCTCAAATAGGTCCCTTATCATTTTTTTTTAAATAAATTGATAGTTTAAATTTTGGATTTTTTTTAATTATAAAATATTAATCGAGCTAAAATTTATTATCTTTTATTTTTTTCCGTAGAAGGGTAAATATTTTGTCAATGTTCTATTTCTTACAACTTTTCATTAAAATTTGAAGATTTTTAAAATATAATATTTACATGGTAGAGAACAATTTTAAAAATGAAATTAGTGCACGAGCCCAGTTCTCGTACCATATTTGGTAAAGGGTCGTTTTAAAATTTGACTATTCTTTCCATCGATTTGGTATATTGAGATTCTTTTTAGATTTGGTTATCAAATATTCCAACGATTTTTATATTTAGCAAACGATTTTGAACCTTATAACCAAATAACAATTTAAAAAAAAAAATTGTAGAATAATAAGAGAAAAATTATAGAAGATGAAAAAGAATGGCAAACCTGAAATAGTCGACTTCTTATATTTATGAAAATTAACCATTTATAAAAAAAAATAAGTAAATAATTTTAAAAAAATTACATTTAATTTTTCTATCATTTATATTCTCTTTGTTGATTTTTTGAGGTTTTCAAATGCTTGTCCAAATGCACTTACTTGGTCAACATTTTAAATTTTACAAACCTATATAATATATAAAAGTAAAAGTTCGTTTTTTTTTCAAACATCAAGAATAAAGAACTCAATTTAATACGAAATTGACATTGTAAAAATTAAAAAACGTGTTTGATAAAAGAGGATACGCATTAACATCATTATGAAAGTTTACTGTATCTAAAATCTAACTTGTTTAAACAGTGAATTTTATTATTTAAAATCAATGTATATTTTCTTCATTTAATGTTTACTTAATTTGCTCTTTTAACGCAAGATTTATTTGGTCTTCGTATTCGTCTCTAAATTTATGAAGTGTCTACTCAAATTTTTACCAATGCAAAACAATTGGTGACAAAATAATGTTATACATAGATAGATCGATACACTTACATTTGAAGTCGTAACATTTTCAAAATTATAATTCAAATATTTATGAACTAAAATGATAGACTCATTTAGATTCATAATTCAAGATAACGACTTTGATTTTTTTTTTTAAAAGAAAACCAAATTTGGCATTGAATTTAAATTAGGTATATGTTTAATTTATGGTAGTGAGGCTCAATTAACAAACATTATGATTTATGAGTCCACTAATAAGTTTGCATGACGTGAGGATGACTATTAATAAACATTGATTTTTTTGGGGTAAATTTTGTACCAATGGAAGCATCAATTCCATCAAAATAATTGTCATCTCAACCCACTTTATTCAAATTTCATTTACTATTCGTCTAAGATCTTTTCATTATTTTCTTTCAAATTAATTGAATTTGTTTTAAAAAAAACAAATATTCAGCACATATTCAAATAACTCGACAATTTGTACCATTCGAACTATCCAACTCAAATAGTAAATATTGGATTGAATAGGGTTGAATTGAGTTTTTTTTTTTTTTTTTTACGTTTCTTCGAGATGGGTTGGGTTCATGTTACATTTTTTAAATTCGGATTTATCCAACTCAACCCAAATTTCTATTATTATTAATATATATATAATTATAAATTTTGTTTGAAGTTTGAAATATATAGGTTATATTTTGATATTTAACATTTGAGTTTTATGAAATTTTAGTTATTAATATGTGGTGTAGACAAATTTAAACATTTCAAGTTAATAAAAAATATATACTTAAAAAAGAAAAGAAAATAATAAATAACTTAGCAATCAAACCCTTAAAATATGAATTAGGTTAAGATGGATTGAGGATTCTATTTGAGTTGTCAATTTGACCAACCCAACAATTTGGTCAGTCCAAAAAATCTCTCTAACTCAATCCAATTCATTTACAACCACTGATAACATGTTGAAAATATAACGTATACAAATAAAATCTGATAATCAATCAAAATATAGCTAAAATATTTTGGTCCCTTCTTTTGTTGTGTCTATCTAAAAAAATATTTGTTTTTAAGTTGTCATTACTTTTTTTCCCTAAAATTTATTATTATTATTTCCCACACTAACAAGTTTCCAAAAGGATGGAATAAACTATTTGAATCCACCACACACAAAAAAAAAGGAATGAAACACAAATGTGTGTGCCACTCTAGCTTAGCTATGCATTTGTATTTACTCTCTCCATGTCCTTTTCACTCTTTATTCTTTTTTCTTCATTGTTATATATATATTTTTTGTAACGTTGTTGAAGTGTGGTATATGACTAATTCATGAAATGAAAATTAATCTATCTAACACATAGCTTTGAAGCTAGGTCAATGATTAATTAGCCTTAAATTGGTTTTTGATTATTTTGAATTTAGATGGCGTATGTTTGGAATTATTTTGTGTTTTTATTAAATTTAGACTATAGTAGAAAAGTTTGTGTGGACGTGATGATTAGAGTTGTTTGATGATCATTAGGGACAATAGTCTGAAGTGGACAAAGATAGTTGCTGAAAAACGACTATTGAAAGTTGGGTGTCGATGGTAACATGAAATAGTCACTATAGATGATGGAGATGTTTGTCAAAAAACGATCATCTGAAGTTTGGCCGATGACAATTGTTGGAAGGTGGCTGAAAGCGGTTTTGGGAAAAACGGTAGAAGAAAATTGGCCAGCGATTGTATGAAAAAACAATGGCTGAAGGTTCGCTGACGACGGTCAAATGACGATTGACGAGGATCACTGGAGGTGGTGGCCGAAGTTTTCATATAAATTAGGGAGATTAAGCATCAAACACTCAAAATTCAATTTTCTAAAACTCTACTTTATGTGTTTATCATAAAGCATATTAATTTATAAGCTCATTTTTTCAAAATCCATTTTAAGCAATTGCCAAACACTTTAATTTTTTTCTCCAAACAACTTATTGTTTAAGTTAATCACTTGAAAATAATGCAATCCAAAAACACTACAATCTTCGTTGACATTTACCTTTCTAGAGTTGCGACTGATTAGTTGATTTAATGAGGCCATCTGATGACATCTTCTTGATGTTCAAATTAGATTCAGTTATTTATCTACAAAATTTTCAACGTCAAGCTAATGTTGGTCCATATGTATTTCAAAATGTCACACTTTTAGTGTTTAAGTTCAAATTTGATTTCAACGAAGTAAAGTTTTAAAATGTTACAATTTATCTTCAAGACGTGACTTATGCTCCAATTCAATCTCCAAATTAAAATTTACACTTTCAACTTTGATTTTTCGTTTACTACTTACTTTCCTATCTCTAATATTAGTATGAAATAATGTTAATTACATAACATTTCACTATTTGTTATCGATATTAATTATAGTTAATCAATTTTAAAATTTTACTCCACCAGTGTTTAAAAATCCAATTAAAAAACATATAGAAAAAATGAGCGTTTATTGAAAAAAAAAATGTAAGTAAAAAAATTGATGGATCAAGTTGAAACAAATCTCAAATCTCAAAATAAGTTTGTAAAATTTGAAACTATAATTTTAGATACAAAAAATGTATTTTTTTTTCCATCTATCCTATAAATTAAAGCATATTTAGGGCATGTGAAAGAGAAAAACAACAAACGAGTTCCTTTTTCTCTCTCTTTTTTTTTAGGGGTTGAAAAGTACACATTGGTAAAGTTGAAGCGTAGAGAGTCGAGGGAAAGAAATGTATGCAAAAGGAATAGATGCTTGAAACTGAGAGAGTACTTGTGGAGGAGCAATATACGTTACATTCACGTGTTCCAATAAACGACCATAAGAAAGAACAAAATGGTTAGACTTCGTGAACATTACTTTATCTTTTAATATATACTTTTAAAATCAAACTCGTAAATATTACATCTTCTCTTCTCTTTTCTTTTTTTTTTTCTTTTCTTTTCTTTGATATATTAAAAACCAAATTAAGTTCTAACAAAAAGTAAAACACTTTTTTTAGAATGGGATTGAAAATCATATAATGTTTGTTTATGAAAAGTAATTACAATGACACCATGAAAGTTGAAAGAAAACAACATGAATTGAAATTTTTTCAAAATAAAAAATAAAATCATTATCAATTGAAATTAAATCTTTAAGACTTTTGACATAAACCTTAAAAAAAATTAATAATTTCATATATCTAATTTATGAAGTAAAGAGATTTTTAACATAAACCTTAATTTTTTTTAATAAATATCATAATTTTCAAAATTAAGAATTTTTTAACATAATTAAGAAAGTTTAAAGACATATTAATTAATTTTCATAAATATTTTCCATATTATTTAATTTGAATAAGTATACGACAAACCAATCATTTAAAAATTTAAATATTATCTTAACTTGTCTAGATTCGAAACTCATGTAATTCTCTAAATTACAAATTTACAGATAATATCCATGAAACTTGAAAGCCAGTTTTTTTCAATAAAAATGACTAAAATTTACTTGAAAATTTTTCAAAACGAAAACTTGTGATGACAAAAAATATATAGAATAATAATAATAATTTTTTTTTGCTAAAGTAACCGTTTACAACTAACTACAGGAACACACTATTATTGTATAGTGTTTATTATTATATTTAACGGTAATCATATTTTATTACTCTGTTAAACTAAAACAACTTAACACATCAAACACATACTATTACAACCAAAACTAAATTAATATAAACCACAGACATAGATTAATATAATAAAAAGTATAATAACTCAGTCAGTTGAACAAGGGTATAGTTTGCCGACAGCAGGCGGCCATAGGCATTGAAGGAAGGAGAGAAGGGGGTGGGTCCCACCTAGAAAAGAAAAGAAGTCGCTGAAAACAAACACGTTTTTTAATTTTTGATAAAACAATATATGATATGATATGAAATCTATTTCTTTTATAAAAGAAAAGAAAAGAAAGTCCTATTGGGTATTGGATATCGGGGGATATTTGAGTTATTCCGATGTTACCCCCCTGGCTGCCCGGACGCTGCCCGTAAATGAAGATTTGATAGAAAGAAAGTAAAATGGTAGGCACGTGTTTGGCGAGGTGGGTGGAAGTTACTTATTCAACACAGCTTCCAAAGATTATTATTATTATTATTATTATTTAATATTACCTCGATTCAACTTCTCCTGATGATTCACGTGCACTCCTCTCTTCCCTCACGTGCACCTCTCCTTAATTATCGTAAATATTACATTTTCAATTTTGCTTTTTTTTTTTTTCTTTTTTTTTTTTTTTTTTTTTTCTTTTTCTTCTAATTAGTCTTTCTCATATTGTAAGGATTGAGTTGAATTATTTTAAAATTTGTTTGAAAATTTTAGTTACATTATCTAACTTAACCTTAATTAATAATATTGTGTATATTTACATTAAAGTTTTATAATATGAGGTTTGGATTTTTTTTTTTTAAGTTTTAGAAGTATGGGTCATATTATTGTACTTAAGTAAGATTAGATATTTTTTAAAATTTGAAAATTGAATATTATTGTATTAATGTTGGATAGGTTGTCATGGTATTTTTTTTAAAATTTAACAAATATTAAAAATGAGAAAAATATTATACAACTCGATAACTCAACTCATATATTTGGGGTCTGGAATGCTTCTCAGATCATTCAGGTTGCAAAAATACCCTCAATCCAACACAATTCAACTCATTTGCAACTCTACTTTCTAATTCTACATTTTATCTTATAGCTAGTTTCAATTTATTGGTGTCCACTAGCATATTAATTAATTTCCTACTAGTTTCTTTTAACACCCAAATATTGTAGGGTCAGATGTGTTGTTCCGTAAAGTTACGTAAGTCGAGATACTTGTAAGTTGGTTAGAACATTCACGTATATAAAAAGAAATAAACGGTAATTTTATCTTAGAAAAAGTATAATTTTAACTTCAAAGCAATAATGATCTCAATAAATATAAAATAACTAAACCAAATACTTCAATTTTGTAAGACAACGATAGTCGAATGAAAATTGAACCTTCCAAGTTTAGGATGAAAAGTATCATTTTTTCGCTGATGACTTTCTTTTTCTTTTGTCTGTGGTGCCATTTTGAGAGGTTGTAAATTTACCAACACAAGTAAAGAGACATTAGCCTCTTGGAATGTGAAGCAATATTTTGTGGAAGGTCTAATCGCCATCGTCACAAAAGTGGTTTGGGATAAAGTGGTTTTCTCAACGAGGTGGGGTCTTCTCTTCACCCTCTAAAATTAGGGTTTTGATTGAGGTATCTGCTCATGTTCTTTTGAGGGGGTAGGATACCAAAATCTCTAACTCTCACATTCTTCTCGTTTTTGGCATCCTCCCAAAAGCTGCTTGTTAATTTTTGGAAGCAAAACAATATCAATTCTCCTCATCATCTTGGGGTATGAGAAGGTAATTATTATCATTTCATTGACTGATTTTTGTTTTTTAATACCAAAGTTTAGTTACCTTTTGTGTTGAAATCCAAATTAGTGTTAAAAGTACATTTTGCTTAGTCTAAAAAGGGTATGTATAAAGCCTAATTTTGGGTTACATCTCAACGTCTCTTATTCACGTTTCCTCCCCATAACAAATATATTTGATTTAGTGATCACGATTACTTGTTTACTTGGTAACTTCGATGTATATATGTTTGATTAACATGTACGAGAGCGAGGACTTGAAAATTAAATCGTGAAGAAGAAAACTATATCGTCATGTGAATTTAATGGACTTTATAGGAAAATGGTATACAAAACAATAAAACAAGTGAAAAGGGAAAAGGAAAGAAAAGGATAAAAATGTAGATCACACCACGATGATGCACGTAGATGATTTACTTTAACGGTCACCACACAATTTTTTCTGCACATAGACATGCTGTAATAATTAAATCAGGATAATACATGATGCATTCATCTCTGTGCATCCCTTATCACTACTCATGTGAAAAATAAATATATTGTCCGAGGACTTGTTATGATTCAACACACTATTTATAAGTAAATCCAACCAATTTCATGATAAAATAAACCAATTTTGTTGTAGAAACGAAGACACGCCCAAAATACAGAAATCGAGAAAATATAATATTAAAATAACATTATATAATATATAAATAGATAAGAAAAGCAAGAAATTAAGAAAATTAAATATTTAGAAAATCCTTCAACTTCGAATATCTTTACAAATCCATCAAAACTCTCTATTTACAGAAAAAATCACAAATGAGTGGTAAATTAGTTGGCCACTAAGAGATGTTCGGTGTTTGGATGATTAAAAGGGTGACAAGTGGCTATGAACGACTTGATTAGATAACGAGCATCCAATCTAATATTTACAATTAATTTAATTTAATTTAAATTGGTTGTTTGTTTATTTTTTGAAAAATATAATTAGGCATTGAAAAAGAAAGTGCCAACTATTAATTGTTTATTTAAAAAGAAAAAGCAAAAATAAAAAAGGAGTAATGAGTAAATGCTTAAGGAAGTTGCGTCATGGGAATGAGATGCCCCTAAGGAATAAGACTCTCTCATTTCTATGAAATTAACATGTTTTTAATTCATTTATGTTTCCATCTCACCAATTTCCAAAATATCTTTCAATCCTTTTCTTACTTTGTCTACAAACCATCCATCAACTCAACTATTCTTCTGTTTCTTGTTTGAAATTTTTATAAACGAAACATTTATTTCTATTTATTTGAGGTTCCGAGGAAGCTTTTCGATTAAGAAATTTGCTCATGCTGTAGATACACTACACCTATTTGGTTTCTAGCTCAACTAGTTCCATTGGTATGATGTATGTTTTTTCATGTCAAAACTTGAATAGGAAAATAAGTATGATATTCTAAATTTGTAATTTGATGCAGAGAGAACAAAGATAAATAACTCTGATGCCACAGTAAGAAAAGTCAGTGAATTTTCCAATCTTGTTCTAGTTGAAATTGCTTCATATAAAGTTATAATAATATGGTGTTATGGAGTTTACATTTTTTTTTTTGAAATTGGATGAGATGGTTTTATTTTTCTTATTGGGATGAGATAGGGGTGTACATAAGTCGGGTTAGAGGAGGATTATGACCAAACTAAAGTATTTGGATTGACAAAAAAAAAAAAAAAAAAAAAAAAAAACCATGTTGGTTCAATATGAAAAGTCAATCCAATCCAACCCAACCTAACCTTACCCAAAAAATTGTGATATATATATATATATATTCAAATCTAAAACCTAAAGCCTAAGAGTTATATAATCGGATTGGCCCGGGTCAATACAACCCTTACTTACACAAACTGACTACTTGACTTTAACTTCTTTTTTTTTTTTTTTTCAATTTTCTAATCCAACCCAACATAACACAAAATTTAACCCAACCCAAACGGTTGGGTTGGGTAATCCCGATTAACAATTTTCTAGAATACCTCTAGAATGAGATCTCTTGATTATAGGTTGGCACTTGATTTGAACCAAAACCCACTTTATATAGTACTATTTCCCTCATTTTTGGCTTATTTGTCAAGTTCAATGTCACCTACTAACATATCTAATTTAAAATAAACATTAATTAAAACACTTACTTATTCATCTATTTTCATGGGTATCAAAGCTAGCTTATTAATAAGCTAACTCAACTCGGACTATGTAATATATAACATGGCCAACAAAGATTGAACCTATTCCTCCTAAGTTCTTTATTACATTTATGATTGTTTTTACCAAACCATTATAGTTAAAGCACCTTCTAATACCTAACCAAAAAAAAAGATAAAAACAAATTAGTCAACAACGTATTGAAACGTATTGACCTTTCAATGAACACTAGTTTAAGAAAAAAAAAAACTATTTTCAAATATAACAAAAATGAACAAAAATAATTACAAATATAACAAAATTTTAGACACCGATGGATTAAAGTAGAAGTCTTATTTCTCTATTACTATCTATTAAATTGTGAAATTTTACTATATTTATAAATATTTTAAGTAGTTTTATCGTTTAAATAATTTTCTTCAAAAAAAAAAAAAAAAACTCAACCCCAAAACTTTCTATTGAATAATGTTACAAGAAAAGAAGAAACTTTTTCAGCAAAGCAAATCCAATTGAGAAGGCTGAAAGGATCAAATGTTTTCTTAAACTATAATTTCATTGGCTAGTTTGGTGAAGGAAATTGAAAAGGTACGATAATGTCTATTTTTAGATAAAGACCCAATAGCCAATAATGGATGAGAAATTCTAAGGTGGAAAAGAGTTCTAAAAAAATCATTAAGAAATAAATTGTTAATACTTTGACCCAAAATATAATAGACTTAAAAAGCACCCCTTAAAAATAATTTTAAAATGAAAACAAGAAAAATAGAGGAAGATATTCTATAGATATAGGATGATGTATCTATGTATCATATCATATTGGAAGATTTTGGGAAGTGGAGAGATTATGAAATATCAAGATCAATCACAGTTACAAGAAGGATTATTTTGAAACAAATGATAAAAACTACATAAGAGGAAAATATTTAAAAAACCTACAATACTCTCTAGTCTACTATTACATCAGGCTATTTTAAGATTTAAGAACAACAACCCAAAAAAGCAAAAATGAAATAGCTGTTTTTCCTTTTAATAGTATTTCTTCCATGGAAATTATAATAAACTACCAGATTTTCCCAGGAAATAGAGCTAATAACAAAGTAAATGAACTCATGGCTATTTATGATACCAAAAAGTAGAACCTGTAGTTCCAGTTTATGCTGTTTTATCTTCTTCTAAATCACCAGCTGGATTGTCGCTTCCATGCAGCGGTTTAATGTCTGGTACGCTCCGAACGTCCTTTGAAGGTGAGGAAATTGGAGATGGTCTTATGAGTGTTAAATTTGTATCATCCTTGTCGAACTCTTCGTGTGCATCTTCAGAGTATGCATACCTGAGGTAGATAGAGGATGATGCAATGGCAAGAGTGAGAGGGAGCGGGGAAGAGAAAGCGAGAAACCAATGTGTAGAAACATAACATACCGCATTGAATTTTGAGAGGGAGCCCAGAGAGCACAAATGACACACAGTAGAGAAAATGATAAGACTTGCCAGAAGGCAGGGATGATCCATGCATTTTGCCACTGCTCATTGTAAATGTCATTTGATTTGAAATAAAGCTGCAAGATTAACATTTGAAGAAATTGCAGTAAGCAACAACTGATGAGGGTTTGGGACAAAATCATAAAAATGCATAAATTGATCATTTCTTTCCAAAACCTATGCCTGTATGGTCCATGTAATAAACAAATCTTCATGCACAAATTACCTCATAACACATCCAACCCACAGAAACAATAACAGTTACCGCCAATGCATTTGTGAATTTTCTGTAAATGTCCAATTTAGATGACAATCTTCTAGCCTGTGACATTAGCAATAATGAAGAAAAGCCAATCAGCAGAAGTTATAACACAAAAAATCCAGAAAAAGGTTACAGAGCATTAACATGAAACAAAGGAAATAAATAAAAGGTTAAAATGCCATTTTGGACCCCAAATTTTGAAGTTGGTTCAATTTTAGTCTCCACACTTCAGTTGTTCAATTTTAGTCCCATACTTCCAATAAATCTTAAATTTAGTTTCTCAAAGTTAATTTTTAATTTTTTAATGTAATCGATTAAATAATAATAAATAAAAATTTTTAGGGAAGGATATACAACATGTGAATTGTGAATATAGTTTCAAAATTTATAGTAAAAGTGCTAGAGATAACAAATTTTTTCCTTCTAAATAAATGTTTCAATTGGAAGCTCAATTTAAAAGACTTCCCTGTCACTCTACTTACTTATTCCATCAAATTATAATTTGATTAAAAGAAGATAATTTTCTCAACATTCTTCAGAAAACAACTTGCCAGGAGAAAATCAATTTAAATTCAAACAGAGAAAATAAACAGGACAGAAAAAAAAAATTGTTACGAACATATCAGATACCTGAAGCTTGCTTAAAGTTGCGGAGAGGGAGGTAAATATCCAAAGAATGAAGAAAGCATCCAAGATTGCCACAGGTAGTACCAAGAAAAGTCTTGCTTTTCCTGAAAGATCACTTACAGCACCCACATTCTCAACCAATTCCAGAACTTCAGATGCCAGAAAGAAGGTTAATCCAAGCATGAGAACCTTTGATGTCAGTCCACCTAGAGTAGGTCTAACAACACCATAACCCATTGAAACCATCAAAAGGATCAGACGAGCAATTGTACGTTTAACAACTCCAAAGGTGACAGCCCACATAGTAATCCCTGTTGGTCTTATCCCAGACTGGTTGAATTCAGCATACTCAAAATACCACATAGCCATCTCAAACATCCCCAATGTAATAACAACCGTAATGCAGTTTTGTAGTGGAAAAATTTCTTTCCAGAATCTTGCATACTGTGAGAACCAAAAGATTCCAAGCAACACATAAGCAAAAGACATATACAAATAAAACTTCATCAGAGGAGCCATTCTACCCGGTAAGTATCCAGAAGGATTTTTCCATATACTTTTCCCTTCCACAACCACATTCTGTAGCTTTGGATCACAATGGATGAAATACAAATTATACATCCCTGTTTTAGTAATATGAATTGATTTTGTCGGCAGTGTTGCAACTTGCTCATCTGTGTTGAAGGACACTCCATAAACTTGAGGCCAACCAGAATTCTTCGAGGACGGCCGGTAAATAACTTCTCCTTCTGAACAAACACCTAGTTTAGCAAGATCTACAGTACAGCAAATTGCCCTTTGGCCACCATAGGCCGACCCTCCAACCATCTCTCTATCTTCCACCTCAAAAACAATCGCATGCAATGGTCCCGAGCTGAAGTTTGAAAACTCCTCGGGTCTCCGAAATGTAATTTTTTCGAAGCTGGTTTGACAGTACACTATAGAATAAGGTAACTATCACAACAAAGACAAAATATAAACCCTAACAAGTAACAAACTATGAAGCTAACATTAAAACCAAATAATAACGATAGCAAGCAAATCACATTTATCACACATTACAAAATTCATACATATCACCCAAAATGGAAACCAAAATTACACTAAATTGCAAAAAAATTCAACCCCAAAGCACTAAACAAGCACTCAACGAAAAACCCAATTCCCAAAATTAACTCATAATTTCCAACATTCATCGAAATAAAAGCAACAAAAACCAAAAACACATACCGAATATAGGATTCGCGATTGGAAGAAGAATCCACATCCCCATCATTACGGTCAACTACGGAGGAGCGAATTCCCTCGCTACCCCCATGAACAACAAACGCATTGCCTTTGTTAATGAATTTCTCAGAAGAATAGTGATGAACTGAGGCGTGAATGCAAAGGGAAGAAAAACATAGTACTAGAGTGAAGGAAAGCAGTAACTGACTAAAAACAAAAGAAAAAGACATGGATTAACAGCCGGAGATTCCAAGGAGTGGAACTTGGAACCCTAAATCGGAAGAAAGAAGAAAGATTGGCAGCAACAACGAGAGTGGATCTGCCAAATTCTTGCTTGATTGTACGAAAGAGAGAACCAGATCTGTGTGTGTAAGAAAGTTTAAAAGCTGAGAGAGAGAGAGTGTGTAATTTTTTCTTTTATTTCATTTTTTTTTTTGGGAATTTGGAATTTTGTAATGAGAGTCCAATTTTGGAAGAGACACGTGGGTTTGGCTATGGCCGTTTGATTGATTCTTCTTATGGGATTTTAAGCCGTTGGATTTAGAAAGGAATTTGTTACATTCGTTGTCGGTGTGTGGCAATAAATAATAATTAAATTCGGAATTTGCATAATTACTATAAGAAGTTTCTTTTAATTGGATGAGACATTGTAAAGTTGGATAATTTAATTCTTATCCTCATTTTTCTTGGAAAAAGAAAATAGAGATGATTCTTGTCGTCCTATTTTTGGAGAAAAGTTTGAAATTTAAAACTTTTTTGAACTAAAAAAATAATTATGGTGGTGTAATTTGTGAAATAAAATCTGATTGGTTATAGGGGTCTTTGAAAAAATAGAATAAAACCGCGAAATATTACACAATATAGAACAATTTCGTAATGGAAATAAGATGCCCCTAAAGATTAATTGCATCCATGACATAAAATACAATTTCAATTTTTTTGGCACGCGATCATTAAATTTGGCACACATTCGATTTAATTTTGTTTTTTTCAAGATTTTTTGGTACAATCGTTTAGATTTGACACACAATATTAAAAACCAAATAACCGTTTAAAAAAATAGTATGAAAATGAAGGACAAATGAAAATATTTAAAAAAAATTACAAAATAGTAGAAAAAGACTATGAAAAAAAATATATCACAAAATAAAAAAAGAAAAAAAGATGATAAAAAAAGATCGAAGAAGAAAGACGATAATAAAGATAAAACTAAAATTTTTAAAAATATAAATTTCATGAGTTTTTTTATTTTGTGACGGATATATGTATTTTTTCAATTCACTTTTTTAATAAACATATAAGATTAAGTTAATACTGTGATTTTTTAATTAAAAATAGACTATAAATAGTTATTATTTTTAGTTTTTTTTTTCTTTCAAAATATTAGGAAAAGTTAAATATAAAAACATTTGTTTTTCTTTTATTATGGAAAAAAAACAAATATAGAAAAATCGGCTGTGAGAAATAAAAAACAAATTCCAAAAACTAGTGTGATAGAATAAATAAATCCGGACAAATAGTAAAACAGTAATAAATTGAAAGTTTTGAAATAGTGTTTCAAAGTAGTTATTATAGTCTAGATAATCTTTACTCCCAAACGGCTCCAATATGTTTAGGCCCAAACTTATATTTATTTAGTAATATATACTTATAAACATAAAAGTAAATATCGCCCATTGTCGTAAGTTCAAACCACATCGTTATGCAAAAAGCTCACTCAAAAGCTTGAATGATTCGTCTGAGCAGTGTCCACACAACCTTGCCAATGGTGCTGCCCCTAATGGCTTATGCTTTCTAAGTTCTCAATTTGGCTAAAAGTTACAAGAGATTTTGATGTGTATTATAAAGAATAGAAACTTTTCACTGATTTAATGAAACGAGAAAAGAGATCATGATGTGTTGGGTAGGGGATTAAGAGGAAAGAGTTTTTTTTATTTATCGAATAAAATATTACACGAGAAATGGAAGGTCAAGAACATAATGTTAAGATTCTAGTGGCCAAAAAAATACTCTGAATTGTTCATACACAAACCAATATGAGAGCAGATGGACTTACTGGGCAATATTGAGTAAGCGGCTAAACAAGAGGAACTTGCAAACAAGAAAGGTAACAAATCCAAGATTTTGAAACAACTATCAATCCAGATCAAGGAATTCCAATCTTTTCCTAATTGTGCCTTTAAGATCTGTAGCTTCTCTCTCTGCTTTTTGAGCCTGTAATGATAGATTTTAGTTTGTCAGTACCAAGAAGTTTTACAAATATCACCAAGCCACAAAAGACTAATTGCAAAGCAAATATGAAATGTGTTTTCCATTGATGTAAAGCCTACATCACTTACCCTTTTAATCTCCACAGCAGAGACATGAGTCATGTGTGGAGGGAGCTCCTCCTTCTCCAAATCCTATCAAGTCCAAAAGAAAGAAAGAAATTAAGTGGGAGGTGGTTGAATGGATGGAAGTCAAATAATAAAGGAAACCAAGAGAATCTAATATTTCTCCCACCAGCTCGCCAAGTAAAACAACGTTTTCCCCTCGAATTACATAGAGACCTAAAGGAATATCGCTGTAAAGGTCACCAACGATCACCCTTTCACATGACCCTTCAAGAACAGCATTAGCTGAAGAGAAAAAATTAATTAGTTCTTCAAGCTTCGGGTGAATGTTTGCATGATGAAATATAAAAGCATATAAAATTTCAGGAAGAACTATACCAAATTGATCAAATGAACGGAGTATCCCTAATAGCTTCCGCCCATCTCGAAGTAGTACAAGAACCTTCTCTATAACAGTGAAATTATCATTTTAATGATCAGCAATTCAAAAAATGTAAGTAAATTAAATATAGATACATGATTTAACTAAATAATTGCAACTATATCTAAGATGCTGAAATTCCTAAATCATCATGCCATGAGTAGCTACACTGGATTTCTCAATCTTTGTCTATATAGTTCATTCTAAAATCTCTACAAAGTATGGTTTTCTGATTTTCTCCAAACAATCAATTGGTGGAATGTTAGATGAACTATAGAAATCTATTATTCCGTTTTCAATTCTTTTACAGAATTCTACACCAAAACAACCCTTTAAAAGGTAGAGTAAAACACCCTTTCAGCATTTGGTATAGGGAAGAGCAATGCTGATTGTTACATTAGCTCTTTACTTATATATTATCCACAGAGTAAGGATAGCTTATCTTCTATCCCGTACAATTCTCTCATTTGCTCATATCAAATCAAAGTTTAAAGGACGATTTCAAGACAGAGCTAGATAATTGCATCTGGCAATAGGCAAGGTGAAGAGACAAGTCACCTATGCCAACAGTTGACCAAGGCAAGCTCTTTCATAGAGTCTGACCTTGGTCGTATCTTCAATACATTGGCTAAAAAGCTACTTTTCCTATTTCTTTAAGTACAATATCACAGAGATGTACCCTTCTCATCCATTATCTTTGGAAAGGAAGAGGGAATCGTAGCTACTCACCAAATAAAAACATGTTTGTGCTAAATTCTCTTCAGAGTGCACTTAGATTCAAATCTTTGCTACAAATTACAACGTTCCCTTAGAAGTTATAATAGAAAATTTGATCCTTATTCGTGTATTTCAAGCAAGACTGCATTGCAATTTATTCACATGTGTCTATACCTACTGATTTTAGAAAAATAAGCTTCACTACATTTGGTGGCATGTTGGGCATGCCTCCAATCGAGGTAAACACAAAGCTACTCACTTTAATAGTGCTCTCAAAATTATTGGTTAAATATAAATGTAAACACAACAGTTATACTTCAAAATTTAATACAAATGACAATCAGTCTACAGACCCCTATTATGCTAATCAGCAATGTCACCGCAAGGTTACAACATTACATTCGAAAAACCATAATCAAGTCAGACAGCATTCTCAATCAAAAAGTTGCAATACAGAACAATTTATTAAGAAACCCCATCGACTATCAAGAGCCAAACATAACATTACACAAATCCAGTTGCACCAAACTTCAAAAAGTAAAGAAACGAGCACTGTTTTTTTCCTTCTAAATTTCTGATAAACAAAACTGAAGGCATTGAAAGAGAAGAAGAAACATACTGTCAAGGTAATTGGCAAGAGAAGTTGAAAGGTAGATATCTTCCGCGCTTGCCCAAGACATCGATGAACACCAACACTTTTTCCAGTATATAAAAAAAATCAGCGATTTTTTATTTCAACTCGAAACGAAACTAATAGCATTGGCTGTTTAGATTCCCAGCCAATCCTCAACCAAATCCTTCGAAAATTTTCCTAAAAAAAACAATCTTCACGATCCAGAAAGTTCCTCGGAACTGGGAACAAACGACGATTCAAGGGACGCACTTTCCGCGTCTGATTAAGATTGAAAACAGAAAATGCAAACACGAAGAGAACGAATTGAAAAGGATAAGGAAGCGCTTAGATCCCAATTCAATTCCTTCCGTAAAAGTGAAGATGAAATTGAACAGAAAATTGAAAGTGAAACAAAAAGAAAAAGGAGTTAGGGCTTCGTCAGATTGAAGCTCTCCAGCAGCTCTGTGTGTTTGTTTTTGTTTTTCAGTTTGTACTTTGCAATTTTAGATTAAATCTCATTCTTCGAATATTTAAGTCTGTAATTAATTGAGAAATTGGGAGATAATTTTTAATAAACAATTTGGATAGAAAGTTCGGTTTATAATATATAGTTTTTTGTGTTGGTATTATAATTATATAGAAATTTGCGAAAAAAATACATTATAGAAACTTTAATTTAAATATTAAAATTTATGGTTTTTTTTTCTTTTACAATTTCCAAAACATAAATATTTATTATTAATTCTCTATTTTTTATGCAGTAATTTATTTTTTGAGAATAGGAATTCTTTACTTAATGATTAATAAGTTAAACATCAATTTGACTTAACCTACCCTGTCCTAATTATATTTAGACTTTAGATGTTAACACGTTTCTTTAAATTTTGATATAATTTTGTAGAAAATAAATCGAAGAGTTACGTATAGTTTGAAATACTAAATTAAACTTAGAACCATACCTAAATTTCCAAAGTACATGCAAAAAGAAAAAAAGAGTATATACGTTGTAGTTATATAGATGAATTTAAATTTTAAATTATATTGTCAACTCACTCGTAACGCAATTGAGTGAAATATTATTATAATTATGTAGATAAGATATCATTTTGAATTGATAGGGAAGCGTAGAAGTTGAAAAGAAGGGGAATATTATTGTATGAATTTTCACTCCCACACTTTAATTTACATCAAACTATATAACATATAAAACAATGAAGATGGAGATCCAAAATGAACAACAATTGGCCAATAAGCCAAGTGAGGTGAGAATAATTTGTGTTTGAGAATGAGAATGGTGACTTTATAACAATACAAAATGTCATTTTGGCTCAAATATGGTACAGAGAGAGAGACCCCAACAACATTGAAGAAGAATTATGAGGAAAAAGTAAAAGTGAAAAATGGCAAGTCCTCTGTTCATAACACAAAATCACTTTTTGACGATGTTTCATAAACATGAGTTGCATTGGTTTTCATAAACATACAACCATGAAAAAATGAAAAAGGGAGAGTAAAGCATCGTCAAAATAAGATGTGTAGTATTTTTCTTTCTTTTTTTGTTCTTTTTTCTTTGATGTAATGAACAACACCTCAACCGTTCGATCCATTTCAAAACAAAGGGTGGGGATTGAAAATCTACAAAAGAGAGTGAAAATTTGAAGATCAGTAATTGATGTGTAAAATGATAAACATATGAAAAAGAAAAAGAAAAAGAAAAAAGTGATTTAGGTGTTTACTTTCTTCTGGGAGATTGGTTGTAAAGGGAGAGGGAATTATATCTCAAGAACAATATCTGCAATTGTAAAAAAGAAAAGGATTGTTAGAAAGTTGAAATTTCTGAATGAATTTATGTGTTTTTCAAATGAAGTTAAGAACTTACACTCAGAATCAGTCTTGACCCATTTGGATCCATCTTTGGCATGTTTTTTCTGATCTTCATCATTTCTGTTTTTTGCTGATTGTTTTTCCTCTATGTATCTCTTCAATGATGAAGATCTAGAGGCGTTTTGTGGGGAGATTTTCTTTTGAAGAATTGTTCTTAAAAGCTGTCATTGTAAAATGGAAAGGTAATCAGATTCAAATCTTGACATGATCTTTAGGATTTAATAATGAATATGCACAAAAGTTTTTTGTTTTTTTGTATCTGTGTATTTACCTTTTCCATTCTGGATTCTTGTAGAGTTTCTCTCAAGCTTGGTGGTGGCATAGGAGAGAAGCCAGTTCTACAAACAAACAATTTTTTGAGGAGAAAGGAGATCGATTTCTTTCCGATCGCTTTCTTTTTACTATCGGCGCAAATGTCCTTGCATTTACCAATGATAAGACTAATGGTTCTTTCAATATCTTCATCTTTATCATCTGAATCACTAGAAAGTGGATTGCTGATTCTCCTGTCAACCTCCAAGCTTGAGGGACAGTTGAGAAATCTATCCAATGGTAGATCAGCAACTTGTTTTTCGGCGTTCGGTTTTCGTTTTCGAGATAAAAGCTTTGTCAATTCTTTCTGTAGTTTACCAACTTCTTCAGGAGAGAAATCTACTATCTCTTCTGAAGAAGATGGATTCTCCTCTTCTATATCTTCTCTCTGATCAGAATCATCTTTAATCTCATTGTTGCCAAATGTTCCAATTGCAAGCAACCCATGAGGCCAATCGCTAAACTCCTCACGAGACTCTTGTTTTTTATGGTCTGCAAAGTTGGGAGAAAGAACATAATTTAATTTATACACAATGAAGTGAGAAGGATCTTCCTCATCCTAGATGTGATTTTAAATATAAAAGAATTAAGGTATATAATATATTCTGTGTTCTTGGATCTGACTAAGTGGTTGATTTGCTCTCCTAAACTACCAATAAAAGTGGACAAAATGGGGAATGTAAAAGTAAAACAATTATAAATTTTGTATGTTTAGTATTTATTTTAAAGGGTCGAGGGAACAAGCCAACAAGGCACATGGACCCAAGTGTGCAGGTTGGTGATTCAGGTTACCTTTTGATTCATGTCCTCGTTTGCATTGGGATCTTGATCCAGCTAACTAAATTTCGGATCCAACCAACAGAAACCATTTCACTGAATCTAATTTCAACAACATTGTCTCTTCTCACCAACCTGATACTAGTTTAGACCTTAAAGCAATTAATCTATACAAATACAACCTCTGCTTGATTTATGAAATAAGATTTAAGATTACAAGTCTTTTAATATTATATCATCCAAATAATATCGTAAGGCTTGAACACAGAACCTCTTGGATTATTTATTTTTGATTAAAAAGCTTACGTCGACGTTTGAAGACAAATTTAATGTTATATCATCTAATATATTCTAACTTATGAAGGGAAATAAAAAAATAGAGAAAGCTTACGAGAAGTAGAGATTGTATCTGGGATTTTCTTCTCTTGTTTGCCATTTAGTTTAGTCTGCATCCAGCTGAAGAACTGCATTGAATAAATGAAAAAAAGAGAATAAAAATTCCATCAAACTGTACAAGATGAATGCCAAAGCAGAACAAGTGCACAACCAATTAAGTAAAACAAGCTCACCTTCATCTTCAACAAACGATAAAACTTGAAGCTGCCAACAAAAAAATTTGAAGAGGGTAGTGAAGAAGAAAGATTATGGGGTTATCTACAAAACTTAGAAGTTGAGAACCAGATCTTAAAAGCCAATGGCGAGTATTGGGATGATCAAAATTAAGTGTAGAGTTTTGGCAAGTTTGATGGTGAAGCTTGCTCAGTTACTGCAAGTTAGTATTGGTTCAAGTTCCCAAACAGAGCTCTCTGATCAGTTCCCACTCAATATCCTCCACTCCTGAAACTTGATGCTGATTCTTCCTCTTATACAGCTTAAATGCACATACACCACTAGCATGAAAAACATTCTCTAGAAAATTGAATACTTTAATTCCTGTAATTTAATAAGACTACAAAAGGAGGATTCTGCGGGTTCAATTCTGGAACATCCTCTATACAACAGACCGTGTCAACATTTTGTCCGTCAGATCTTGAGATGCAAATCCTAAGACAACTGCTAAGTAGAAAAGGTGGGGTTGATCCCAATACATCTTTAATCTAATGGTAATTAGAATTACACGAAGTGGGCATTCAATATTCAGGGTTATTGTTTCACTGAGCACTAACCAATGATAAATAAATCCAACTGTGCAGTTTTTATGAATTCTCCAAAAACAAAAAAAACAATAAGAGTTTTACTGTAGAGTGGTCTTTTTTATTTGTAGAATTTCACACTTAGGGGAGAATAGAGATTTGAACTAATAACTTTTTGTCTCGTTATACGTTCGGGTCACATAAATGGGCTGCAAAAAATGGCTACAACCTCAACTAACACCCAAATATTTCTCTTTTAGATATGGTTTTTAAACTATAAATAGTTTTAGATGCTTTACACAACCATTTTTTTTATAAAATTTGTCAAGTCTTGTAGGTAGGTATTGGTCAAATATTAGAAAAGTGGTTATCTAACATAAAAAAAAGTTCAAGAAAACGACGAGCTCCAAATAATATGGAAGAAAGTCATGCCTTTAATTTCAAATCATCTAACTTGAAGTACTTTAAGTTTAGTATACAAAATCTAATTGTATGAGAGGTATAACGCTTTGAGTGTTTTCTTTGTAATTTGAATCAAAAAGAGATTTTTGTGTCATTGTATTGTAATAATTTTTCACACAACGCATTTTTTCTAGTTTATTGTTTTTTCCACGGTTGAGAGTTTTTCATGAAATTTGTGTGTTTTTGGTCTTTGATTTTTTCATTTGTTTTTTACATATTCCAATAGTAGTAGTGGGGAGCTTTTTTCCATGATGACATTGAGGCAAGAATAAAAGTACTAGCAAATTAGAATCTCAATATACAAATCCAATTATCAAAACCAAAGCTAAAGTAAACTTAGCTCAAGGATAATTGACATGACTTTTCATTTTAGAAGTGATAGGTTTGATCCTCATCCCCATAATTGTTGTACTAGAAAAACATACAAAACTAATTATCTAGTATCAACTAAGCAAATCAAACTCTCTACTACTGTTGAGCAATTTTACTGAATGAAAGATTACAAAATAATTTATTAAAGACTACATATTGCTTTTCATTTTAACTCCTCTCGCCTCCTTTCTAAAAGATTAAAAAATATCTTTGACCAAATTAATAAGTTCATTTTAGTTGTATAAACTTAATACTCCTTGTGTACGTTATGACGGTCATGAACAAGTTTACGACTAAACTCTTTCTAACAAAGTTAAAAAATATTTGCTAATACATATAACACTATTTATAACTTTACAAAAAAAATTAAAATAACACACACAAAGAACAATCAATATATTATTCTTTTTGCATAAAGTATACCTTTTTTAATAATGAAAAAAATTCAATAAAACAAACAAGCATCCACAACATCATCTTGAACAAGGTCAACAATCCAAACAAAAAATGAAAAAAAATCAGTCCAAAAATCAGGAGACAACAAAAAGAGCATGAGCAACAATATTACGAGCCACCTTATTACAAGACCAAGGGAAAAAAGAGAACTCCTTCCCACTCAAAAAAGTCATCAAATTATGTTTCAGCATAAAAAGAATAGTTAAGCTAATTTAAGCTTATTTTATTGACTAGAGTTCCAAAGTTCAATTCTCCAATATCCTGTTGAACTAAAAGAGATGAAAAAACTTTATAGTTAAACTAGTTTAGGTATATACTCTCAATATGAAATCAAAGAAATCAACATATTTCCTATCCTACATTTATTGAACTCAAAAAAGAAAAAAAAAAAAACTTTACAATTAAACTTGCTAGGGTATTATCCTCAAAGATTAGAAGTTTAAATTTCCATCCTATATGTTGCATTAAAAAAACAATCAAACTTTTGATGATTTGAAAAGGAAAAAACAAATTTTTAACATTCTTTTGTTAATTTTTCTTTAAAAGTTAAAAAATAATTCACACTTGGTAGATAACCCGAAATACATATTGTTCGTTACTTTTATACATTATTAAAATACTTTTGAAATTAACTATATTTTATTGACCTAAAAAAACGGAGATAATAAAAAAAAAATCATATTCAGTTAAAATTTAATGTTAAACAAATAAAGAAAAAAGAAAGAGGAAAAAGGAATTAATTTTTCAACATTGTCAACGGATTGTAAAAATAGAATCGATAGAAAAATTTAGGTCATGTTTGGTTTTTAGTTTTTACAACTAAGCTTGTATTCATTCCACCTCTAAATTTAAAAATAGCAAAATATTAAAATATAGCAAATTTCATTAAATTGGACACATTTTAATTTATTTTTTTTTGTTATATTTCATAAATAGTTTTTTTTTTTACTATCTCTAACAATTTCCCTTTTAGATTTAGATTTTGTTTATAAAATTTGATTAAAAACTAATGTACTTGAAAAAGATGAAGATGAATAGAATACAAGAGAAAATATGCTTAATTTTTTTAAAAAAAGGTTATTACAGGATAGTTTCAAAAATCAATTCATTCACACATTAAAAGTAAAAATAAAAAATAAATAAAAAGGTACACTCAAACAATTCTAAAAAGAAAAAGAAAAAGAAAAAAAAAAGTATAAAGTCGTAAGTATTAAAATAGACTAAATAACAAAGTATAATAATAAAATGATTTATTTAAACCAAAAAAGAAGTGCAAATTGAATCTAATATTTGGAAACTTTTGGATTTGAGCCATTGATATGCTACGGTTAAAGGCTAACAAGATCCAGTAAAAGAAATCAGTTTCAGAAATTCAAAAACATAGTTCTAATTAACTTTTGCCTTAAAAAATTAAAAACAAAATCGCACTAGTTTTTAAAATAATCACCCAATCGAAATTCGAAGACGTTGGGCATCCTTTTCCAAGAAATTGATAATAATACATTCTTCGCCATTTTACTAAGAAATCCTAATCAGTCCACCTTCTTATCTCATGAAAGAACACTTATAGCAAAATTTTCTACAAATTGGACCAAGTTAAGACTTCCTCATTTGGAAATTACCAAAAACTTCGAGCCAAAGAAATTCCTCGAAGTAGGGTTCATCTTGAAGAATGCATCTTTTTATTTTTTCTAATTCTATTTTACAACCTTCAATTAATTATTATCTTTACCCTATTTCTATTTAATTAATTAATCACTTTTCATAAAATGTATAAATCTATTCAGAGATAAAGCATTTTAATGTATCACATGTATGAACTTAAAACATCACATGTGTGGCTTGTAAATATTTGTTATCAATTTTCTATTATATAATCAGAAAACTAAATAAAACAATTCTTTCATGGAAAAAAAAAACATAAACTTTAAAGCTGAGTTGAGAACTTGGAAGAGTGTTTTGAAAACAACCCCCTACTCTTGAAATTTTAGTTCTTTTATGATAACTAATTTATTCACATATTCTAAATATGAAATTAATGAAATTATTCCCCAACTTTCCCTATTTTACTTTTATATTCATGAGTATCTGGACAGATTATACACACCTTAATTAATCTTACTAAATATGCACACCTCAACTAATCTCACGAAACCCTACAACATTTGAATGTCAAGAAAAGTCCATAAATTTGGTAGGATCCTATAACATTTGGATGTCAAGGAAAGTCGTAGGAAATTAATTCTTTAATATATATATTCATAGGACTCTACAACTTTAATGTTAGACCCTACACAATAGATGAAACTCATGACCTAATTATCTCTTCATAAATATCTTGTCTCACATCAATCTTCCCTAAAATGCACCTATTTTTACAAATTTAAACAATACTCAAGTTATACTACACTAGTAGTTTCAAATATATATTCTCTATGATTTCGAGAATAATAATACAAGTACTATATCAATTGAGTTATGCTCGTTTTGATGGTATCGTTACAATCTATTCCTATATAACAACTATGATGGATAATAACTTTTAATATAATATGTATTCAAAAAGATATTTCTACGAACCTAATTTCTTGAAATGGTTAAAATATTGTTGTATGTTGAGTCTCATTTAAATTTTCTCTTGTATTTTTATCCATCTTAAAATTGATATGTCATACCTCAATTTTTTTTATCAAATTGCATATATAATACTATTGATATGTTTCCAAGATTTAAAAAGAGGATGAAGAGTGAATTTCAACTTTACCTGTGTATTTTTCTTACCTGAAATTACTATTTAACAAATTTTGATCCACATTTTATTTGGACTAAATTCATGATCTAATACTATTACAGGAATTAAAATTCAACCAACTCTAAAATATCATTTCAAATCAGATCAAAATTATTTTTCAACCTAAAATCAAGGATACCAACACTAAGTAATGGAATCTGACAGAATACTACTGATTGATCATGTCAGCATGTTCCTTTTTCGTGTATAAATATTACATGTGGACAAAGGCTCTTAAAGTTTATATAAACCAATCACCTTCAAACCTTGAAATAGGAGTGTGCTTTCAGTTTTTCAACCAAATTTCTGACCAAACCAACACATGTTTAAATCGACCTCGACTATGAAAAGTCCAAACTAATCGTTGATTGGTCGGATTGATTTATGTCTTTGAAATTTTTAAAAATGTTGTTTTGGATTTTTTTCAAACTGATACCAACCAGCCACCTTCGTTTGATTTTTCAGTCAATTATTCTCACCCCTACCATGAAGTGAAGGCATAAAGCTTCTTAGTGTGCTTATAACCAATGCACAGTCCAAAAGCTTGAGAGGGAAATAGTATATAAAATGAATAAAGAGATGTAAAAGAGGAGAGATCTGCCATAAAATACCTCACCTATCTTGGATGAATATTATTCATGGGTATTAAGAAGGCATGGAATATCATATTCTCATGCCTAATATTACAAATCTTGTATCATGTAAAAGGATGTGTATCTCTTATCCATTCTCACTTTTAATTCCGTTCCAATTCCTTCATTTCTAACTCCTTAACTACTGTTGTTAAATACGAAATAAAAGAAAGAAAAAAAAAGCTTTGGTACTAGTCTGGCATGGTTGAGTTTTAGGAAACATGATATCCTTTTTGGTGTATACTTGCAAATAAAGCACCAATCTGTCCAGGTACATTATTTCCCTGAACTTGCTGCTTAAGTCACTATATCCCGATATTCATTCAGATATCACAAACCAATTACTTATAAATTCTCTAGCTCTAGTCTATAAGAGCCAGGAGGAACTGTTTATAGATCTACACAGCAGAATAAACAATGTCCAATATTCAGAATTAGAAAGTGGGGTTATCTTTATCGATTCATTCCATCTATTCAACCAAAAAAAATGAATTGCCTATAGTACACTAGTTATGTCAGGTTTATCGTGATTGTCCATGTCCATAGGGGCGTTGGTTGTATCTTCAACTTCAACCAACATTCTCCAAATTACTACAAATAACCTAACTGACTTGGGAAGAAAACCTTATTCAACTCCGTATACATCTAGATTAGTTTATTTTAATAAACTAATTTAGGACTAAATTACCAACTTAAGTTACAAATTTAATCTTCATCTCATGTCTAAAAGATCCCTAAATAGTAACTTAAATCTACTACAAACATTTTACAGTTGTCTACATAGACACAAACTTAAAAAACTCAAGAACTTGTTAGGGACTAAATTTACAGCTTAATCTAAAATTAATAAACATCTAAATGAGTGAAATTCAGAGGCACCTATACCTAAATTCTCCTCCCATTTTACAAATTCAATGATGATAATAAAAATTATAAAGTTAAAAAGAAAAGGACTAACTAAAAAGATTCTCTCAACTCAAGCCTCATAATTTAAATAAAAGGAAATTATAAGTTGCTTAAAATGCTGGTCTAGCTCAAATTTTCCATCATTCTCCATTATACAAGTCAAAAGAGAATTCATTAAAGCTACTATTAGCACTGGTTAAGAATCGGGATTCAATTATGAAAAGAAAATGTGTTTGGAACAACAATCTTCTAAAAATCTCCACAATGGTATATGATATTGTCCACTTTGGACATGACCTCTCATAATTTTATTTTTGATTTTGCTCCAAAAGGCTTCAAACCAATAGAGATAGTTGTCTTTCTTTTATATACCCATAATTGTCTCCTTATCTACCAATATGGGACTTTGGTTGCACTCCCAACAAATGTAAAACAAAAAAGAATTGACACAGAGATTTATATAATTTACGGTAATAATCTCCACAACTAGAGATAACATATTATTAAAAAGAATAATTCAAATAACAAAACATAGACATTCCAATAAAAAATTTCACCATGGCACCCAAATACTGTGAGTAGACTAGGATATGAATTCTAGGCTAGCACCAAAAGCTGAAGCAAAACTATTGCGATCGCAATAGTCAATGTACTAACTTGTTCAAATATCTGTCTTTAAGTACCTTTTCACTTGGACTCCAACTAATCTTTTCTTTCGCTCCTAAACTTGAACTTAAACCAAGGAGGCTTGACTAAATGAATGTGATCGTTGTGGTGTTTGATTTTGTCATATAGGGTCGAAATCACAAATTCACTTTTGAACAATCCAAAAATTGACGAACTTCTGACAACATTATCTTCAAGCATCATATTATTATCAATCTTTGCAGGTCGCATCTAAAACTATGTGACTTCAATATTCTAGAGTTGAAGGGATTTTCTTTTTTCAATTTCGACAATAAACCGCTATCAAAGCCCCTAGAAACACCCAGCAAGTGGGTGGATTGAAACCTTGCGGCCACGTTCCCACGACAAAGTTAATCACATAATGAATAAAAATCCTAAGTCGTACCAACCGCGAGTGGGTTGAAATTTTGTAGCTTTATTCCTTCCTCGGAGCCTTTGCTCCTTCAAAGATGCCACAAACCAAGCCAGCTTTCGGATCTCTCCACGTTCTTTTCAACAGAACGAGAAAGTAACACCCACCCTTTTGGATTCATCACAGCCACAAATTCTTACTCTTAACACCATAAATTATTACCGTTGCCAATACCAATAATATCTTCTACTAACCAAGAGGCTTTAAAATCTTCATCACTGTGCTCCTTAGTATTTATATACTTGGTTTAAAACGTTATGTCGTGTCGCTATAAGGGCGCAGAATACCCTCGAGGCTTTGTATTTCGTGCAGATTTTTTTAAAATGTTAATTTAAAAAAGAAATACACAATCTAAGCTAATTCAGACCACCCAATTTAGTCAAATATAATTCTCCATAAATAGTCAAATAATATTATTAGTAATCTCAATAATACATAGTTTGAATTTTTACCTTGACAAATAAACTGCGTTAACATGAAGTTGTTTGATTAAGAGAGAATCAAACTATTTAATCTATTGAATGATAATTGATGTCTTATACAATTGATGTCTTATACACAGAATTAAGTATTGTATACATCAATCTATGTAGGAATGATGTATTAAAATGGATTCAACATGAGGGAAGAGTGAGCAAAAACTACAGAAGAAAAGTGAGATGACGAACACCGTGACCAAACTAGCAAAGAAAATATCCGAAGGTGAAATATCTTTACATCACAATCGTCACTAGGTTCGTCATTTAGTCTAATGCCACAAAAGTTCCTCGAGATGCAGGGAAAAGGAAGAAGTGAAAAGAAAATCATAAAAGTGGAATAAAATATGAAGGGGGAAAGTCAGAAAAGAATCACTCCAACCAAGACATGGCTTATTTTAAAAGAAAGATAATAAACCATGTGAGCGATGCATCTAGTAGATGTCTAGGGTTTAGAAACCCAGGTTAAAAAGAGAAACGATATGGCTAGACTTCCTAATTCTGGAAGGCAAATATTGCGGTTGGCAACCATAAACTAAGACTTGGTATTGCGTGGACTTGTATCATCCAATGGTTTGACTAGCTCGCTTTTCATTAAATCTGATCTTTTAATCAAATGGAAACTTCTAGCTATGATATCCACAAATATCACCTTAAAAATTGGGGCAAAAGCATCCAAAATGCCCCTTGATGAAAACTGAAAGGGCGTCTTTGTATCACTATGTATAACTTTTGCTTTGGATCTACAGATAATGCCATGGCATAGGCCCATCACAGTTTACACTGTATCAAAGGAAAGTATGGAAACTTTATTTCAGATGATCAAATAATGGAACGGAAAGGCTCCCAAAGGCCCATACTCTAAATGTACTTTTTACCACCATATATTACATATTTAGGTCCATTGTGGGGCAAAATGGATATCCCATCACTTACTTTGAATTAGAAATCCACTCCTTTACATACTCATCACAGGCACTCAAGAATCCCCATAGAGAAAACTAATTAAAAGGGTATTTGTAATAGATTGCATTTTATGGTTAATGATTAAGTTCACAGAAACTTTTCAAAAAGAAATTATAAATAAAACAAAATCACTAATATAGTTTATCACTAATAGATTCTAAGTATTGGATCTAAGTTTTGTTATATCTACAATTCTTTTTGTATTGTACTATATCCGTCAATATTTCATTTATAAATTGTTATATTTGAAACTGTTTTTAATTAAAAAATCTTAAATAAAACTAGACCTCATTTTTAGAAATGCCAAAATTATCCCTAAGCTATGATTATTTTGGCATCTTAAATCTAAAGTAAGAATCTTATAACTAAGGAGTTTCTTACATCTTTTCTTTCTTCGTTATTTTCTCCTCTATCTCTTAGGATAATCGCCCTTCCTAATCACTGGAAACAAGCAACTACTCTCCCTTCCCCCAGACTGAAACAAATTCGTCATCATTGACTAGAGCATAAAGAATTATGGTGGATTGAGAGACCATCTCGAAGAGTCCTTAACCAAAGTTAAAGACATCAAGAATAAATAGACCACCCATTTTAACATTTCTCCTCCCTTACAAGCTTAAGTTATCCCCTAATTTAACTGCATTTCTAACTCAACCACCGATTCTTTCTTTAAATAGTCATCTGATATCCGAATTACACTTGAGCACACCACTAACTCAACCACAGAGCAATCATCCATCCGAAAGCTTAATCACATACAAATACTCTGTCATGACTACATCTTCCAAGGCTCCCACTAAAGGGCATGACTTTAATACTAATGTGTTGAGGATAACATAACTTCAAATATCTCCACAATAGTATGATATTGCCAACTTGAGACATATGTCCTCATGACTTCGCTTTTGATTTCACCCCAAAAGGCATTGTACTATTACCGATAGTTTTTCCTTATAAACTCAGATATAAGACACGAATATGACACAACATGGAGCTGATAAAATGTCATTTTTGACACAAAAAAAAAATAGATCATGACACGACAAGGATATATTTAGTAAAATATACATTTTAAAAAATATATATCAAATTTAAACTAGGAAAAAAAAATCAAAGTAAATTGGATTGATGTATTCATATGCTTAAAATTAGTGTGATGTATTTCACACTCAAAGTTTATTAATATCGTTGTATGTGTCTTTTTAGTCTACTCAACAAGTGTTGTATGCCCAACAACATATGTTGCACTAACAAATGTCTGATACGTGTCCAACAAATATTAGAGTGCCTAAATATTTAATAGGTGTCTGAGTACCTAAATATTTAATAGGTGTCTTTGTCAGACACGTTAGGCAAACTAAAGTATCCTTCTTAGATTAAATCTTTCGGACAAGTAAATAGCACAGAGGTAGAGTAAAGAAACCACAATTCAGACGAAATGGCCACCCTCGAAGTGTATAGAATAGAAACATATAGCTTGACCTCTAAGTCATGTATACATTCATACAATATTTTTATGTGTAGAGTTGAAGTGAAGTGAAGTAAGATTCAATGTATTTAGAACCCAGAGTTTCAAATTATCTTCTATGTCTCCCCCTTAAACTAACTTCCAGTCAAAACTGAACGAATTCAACTTACTTTCGACCAAAGTTATTTCTCTTTTTACACTTTTAGTTTATTATAAAGATGGTTAATTTTTTAGAACTATTGATTTTTTTATTTATTTTTTTATCTTCATCATAATCATTGTTTTGTGAGGAACATACTGTTTAAAATTTAGAAGAGACTAATTATAAGGCTTTAAAAGTCTTCAACAATCAACATTGAATCATAATGGATAAAATAGCAGCTCAAAGTTAAATCAGAGTTGCAATCTTAACTCTAAACTTAAAAAGTACGATTAGTTTAGCCCTCTGACGAGTTGTGCTCCAAATATTATATAAAGAAATATACTTCTCTAATGCGTACAATGAATTATAAAACATATACGGGTGTTGAATTGATAAAATTCTAAATATAAACAGCATTAGAGTTTTTTCTTTAAAATCTATGGATTTTGCGAAAAGTTATGAAATGTTTAATTTGTTCGTTGATTTACTTGTTTTTATACAGAGTTTTATTTAATTGAAATTAATAAATTTATGAAGATTTAGACATTGTTTTAAATTTAATGAGTGAATCGGCAGAAATCGAATCAATTTTTGCCATTCTTTGATCCTCAAGTTAAAAGGACATGAAACAAGGTCTTCAAGTTAATAGCTCGAGGACACAGATGACATTTAATCCTGTTCAAGTAAGGTTGAAAAGCGAGGTCTTCAAGTAAAAACAAAGGTTACTTAAAAAAGGGATGATATAATTAAGCAAACTATTTTTTTCTAACTCAAACACCATTTTTTAGAAGACAGGTCTGAGAAATCAGTCAAACTTGGAGATATTTATCTACGGAGAGAGGAAGACCTACCCACCTCTATTTACCTTCAACTTCAATCCTCAGTAGAAACTGCTAATTGGCTAAGAAACCACATATTTTTCTCCAAAACAGGTCACTAATTCTTATGATCACTTGCAATTCTTTTCTAAATATTAATCTTATTCTTTTCTTTTTCCTTTCTTTCCTGAAGAACCTTGTTGCAACTGATCTGATTACTTGCATCCTTAAATATGATCTTCCACCAGAACAACCACACGACTATTGTCCAAGAAATGAAACTTACAGTTCTTACAAGTCAGACAGACACACGCACAGAAAGAGAGAGAGGGAGGGAGGGAGAGAGAGAGAGCAATAAAGAAAGAGAGTAGAGAAAACACACTCGTCATTTGAGAACTGAACAGAAACAATCACAGGTGAGAACTGTTAGGCTTAACAATCCTAAGGAAAAAAATCATGGGATTGATGAGAACTGAACAGGAGCAAGAAACAAAAACATTGAAGTTTTCACCGATTGAAAAGCATTGCAGTCCACCATTTACAGGCCAAAGTACGTTACCAAGGAAAACAGGAAGAGTCACAGCTGTGGCATGTCTAACTAAATCTATAAAACAAATAAATAAAACCAAAACTTAATTTTGAAGAATCCACTGAATCTCTCTTAGAACAACGACACAGTTATACAACCTATAAAATAAATCTTGTCTAAATAAGGTCGTAAGAATCCACGGACCTTCATCACCCACCAATGGTTTTATTTTCCTAATGGTAGTATGTATGAGCCTAAACAAAACCTTCTTAAAAGTAACCGAAGATAATAAAGCTGACAAACGGTTCTGAATTTCTAATACAGACACTGACCATACATGTAACATCCACAAGTAGCACATAAATATACGAATGAGCGAGTGAGGTGTGCACGGTACAAGGTATCGGCTTGCCAACGTCAAGATGAAAGTTGGGTGGAGGCTGGCAGCAGTCCACTTTTGGAATTTGAGATTAATCAAAATTAAGAGTCGTGAATAAAACCTAGTCATGCTTACACACGGACTGCTTAATGATTATAATTCATCATGTTTTCCAACCATTTCACCTGTTAAAAGTACAGTAACAAAAAAGAAAACACTCTTTTGAGGACCAAGAAACAGACGTGCCTTGTGGATTATGTTCTGTCATTTCCTATGAGAAACATAATTAAAAAAAATTATAAGCTAAACAGATGTGCCTTGATAATCTAGCCTCTCGTTTTTTCCCCAATCCCATACTCCTATAAAGAATTTACAACTCCTGATTTTAGAGGTACATCAGTTATTTCAACATCAATCAATATGGAAACTCTACTTCATTTATAAGATTGTGATATTGACGAGTAGCTGTATGTTTTCTCATATAGAAAACAAGATGGTGTGAACACTATAAAGGTGACAGTAAAAAAAATTGCACTAATAGAAAACGAAAGTGGAAGGTGCACAAACAAATAAAAGTATGCATTATATATAGAGAGGGAATAGATATTACCAGTTTCTTCTTCAAAGAAAAATGAGATCTCTCTTTGAGCTGATAAAAGAGAATCCGAACCGTGAACACAATTTTTCTCCGAGTCCAACCCACACATTGCCCTGATGCTGAAATCGTGGAAGAGACCATAATTAAAACTCAAAATGAGCAGGTAGCAAGTGCATTGACATCAGTACGGAATCATGTCTCAAATTTATGGAGGCAGTGTATATAGAGACAAAGATTAAAACTCGTATGACCTATTAGGATGCGTAGCCTTAGCCTTCACTGAATCTGTTGGCCCAATCAGAGCACGCCAATCTGCGATTGCATTTTGTTTCTCCAAAACCATTATGCATACTGGACCACTGATAAGCAGGGTTAGACAAAGGAAGAACACCATTATTCAAGAACTTAAATACACAACCGCACAATTCTAGAGAGATCTCATGGTTGTTTGAAACATTTACAAATGACCGCAAAATCCAGATTATAATTCAATTAGATTTCATAAATCCATATTTCAACTAAGTTAAACTGTTGGGATATGGCTCAAGATGAAGTACATAACAAAAATCTGACAAGCTTGAGATACATATCGTGAACTTCTCTATGTTGTTAATGCTATAACTGAAATGGCTTCAAAAGAAAGTAAGATAAATGGTCAAGTCATCGCATCAACTAGTCTTGCGTTACAGCACTTTCAAATATTTGTTTGAGTGCATGCACATGGTGTTGTGATAGCTGCATAAATTGCATGGGTGACGAGCTTAACCACCACTTATTAGCAAATTAATGCACAGGAAAGCAGCTCATGCAAGCAAGAAATTGCAATAACAAAAACGCAGGAAAGTTCAAATCAGTACTGATACACCAGTCCCACGGAACATGTGAAATTAGCAACATTTCGAAGATGACACATACCTTGTCATGTATTTGACCAGGTTAGGAAAAAAGCTTCTTGACGAATGTTCAGCATAAAAACGGCTTGCTCTATCTTCATCCAATTCATCTATTCTTTCCTCCAAAATCCTGAATCCCGACTCCACAATGGCCCCTTTAATTTTTTCGGTGTAGTTACCGCGCAATCCATCTGGCTTAATCATAGCCAAAGTTTTCTCCATTTTCATACCTCCATTATTTGCAAACCTAAAAGCGCGGCAATGATATTTTAAAAATTATTTACCAAGTAAAAGAGAAAAAAAATCTTAAAAAACATAAAAGTAAGTCCCAGCAATACCGATGATATTTTTGCTTCGTGTTTGTTAAATTTATGCTTGGATCTTTGCAAGTTTTTAATTAGAGTTTTCATTTATTTTTACCGAAACATGTGAATTCTTAATCAAATCTAAAAACAAAAACAAGTTTTTTAAAATATTTTTCTATTTTTAAAATCTTGGTTGTAAGTTTTTTAAACATTAGTTAAAAGTGGATGGACAAAATCTAGTAATGCTTAATAGACAAAAGCAATATTTATAAGAAGAATCAAATGCTATCAAACTAGCATGAGTAGAAATGTCGGAGTAAGGTAGTGTCGCTCCAAATAGCGCGATGTCAATATAGTTGATGATAATAAGGAGATTTGGAGAACGTAATTTTAATGCTCGCAACAAGAAATTAAGTGAACTTAATGTCCTTGAATTTAGAGGTAACAAATAAATCAGTTCCGAAAATTACTCGATAGAATCATCTATAGCTAACAGAAATTTTCAACCAGGCCTTTTAATTTTCCAACCATGCTTTTCCTTTTTAATTTCTGTCCTTAACAATTAGACATACGTCTGATTAACTAAATCATCTAACACGAAATCTATCTTAGGATGCAAGAAAACGATGTCAATATTTACCAAGTAAACTTTTACTTCTTTCTCTAATCAAACAAAAACGATACGATTATCGATGTTAATGACAAATACTAAGTCCCTCTACACACAACCTAAGCTACCAGAAGATCAAGAAACTTCGAAAGGAAACAAGACGCAATAGCATTCACTTACACGCCAGAAAATGCAACAGCGACAAGGAAGAAACAAAAGCAATACCGCGAACGTAGCAAAACCAAACGAATCGTCATTTCCTGAGAGAAACTGCAACAACAAAATAATATCAATCAATTAGAATCAGAACTTCCGAAAAACAGCAGAAACTTTAAGATTTCAACTAAACGAGCTCAGGTATTCGCCAAAAACTCCACTGCAACAACAACTAGACATACGATCCGTTTCAACAAATAATAATTAATATCAAAAACGAAAACTAATAATACTGCAGTTTCATAACCTCCGTTTCTTTAGAAACTCCATAACCGATTGAAACAAAACAAGTACCTGCGATTCGAGGAGTGGAGAATTTGAAGGTGCAACGCATGAAAACTGATACGAACTCGAGGAGTTGAAGAACAGTGTAATGGCGGGAAAGTAGAAAAGTTTGGGAAACCAGAGGCGCGGGGATTGTATTGAATTGTGTTTATCCAATGAGAGAGAAAGAAGGGGGGGGAATAATATATCGGTAAAGTGGGGATTGGCTCGAAGCCGAAGAATTAGATGATTTGTGAAGAAAACGGACTTGGTTTATCGAGTTGGAAGAAAACGGGTAGAGTGAGCTGGACTTTTGTTGGTTTTTGACCCATTTCTAACTCCGTCTCCCTCGTCGTGTCTCTTTTTTAATGGATGATTACGAATGGATCTCGCAAATGTTTGTCTATCATTTACAACTTTTTTTAAATATTATTAAACACTTCATTGTGGTTGAAGTTGTTACTCTTTATAATCATTTTTTTACTCTTCAAATAATATAAGTAAATGATAAATTGTTAAAAATAGCAAATTTGATCAAATATTTACGCAACATTTATAAATTCTATCAATGATAGGTCTTCATAGACGATAATAGAATCATATTATATAACCCAAATTTTGTTATAACTTGTAAATATTTTAATTTATTTTGCTATTTTTAAATATTATGTCAAATTTGGTAGCTATTTTTTTACAATTCTCGTAAATAGTTTGTCTATTTGATCTAAATTGACTGACGAATGAGAAGAATAAAAACTCATCACTTGTATGAATAAAATTCATGGTTGAGGATTACTTTAGTTAGATCTCAAAGTTCATGAATTTACTTGAGTACAAGGGAAATCAAAGAGGCATCATGGCGGAACGTGTGTATTAAATGATAATAGTCATAGCTTATCGTTTGAGGTGAGCTGATTGAGATGGTAAATACATACACATTGAAAAAAACTACTATGACATTACCAAAGTTACAAGTAACTATATGTTGATATTGTAAATAAGACAACGTTCGACAACTCAAAGGGGAAAAAGAATATGTAACCTTCGTGTGATTACATTATTCGTACTAATGCATCATAATTGGAACCAAGACTGTGAGGTTCTCTAACCTCAATTTAGCTCGAAAAGCAAAGCCTTATTAGGAGAAAGTAGATCAAAAGTTAAATACACTAAAAGTCCAAAGCAACAATGAACACGCGTGAGACCCACGTGCCAACAACCCAAAACTAATTATTGTATATATCTATTTAAACACTTAAATTTAATGCCTGAAAATTATAACAATTTCAAATAAACTCATAGAATATCATAAGTTCATCGATATAACACCCTTATCTTTAAAAACTAATCACACTAACTACTGTGCGATGGAGGATTCAAAATTCAGCATAAACAAAAAACCACAAAGCATTTCAACATAAACAAAAACATGATCATAAACATAATATTCACCTTTATGAACATGGTAAATATATTATATTTATATATATGTTATTAATATCAGAAGCAGTCACATTCACATAATTCAAAGCAGCAATTAAAGATTTCACAGCAAGCAAGAGCAGCAGTGAGTTGTGTAAAAGCCACAACGCACCTGTCATTCATGTACATACAAGACTTTATGAAACACAAGCAACAGAATCGGTCGATCAATCTCCCAAAGCAATTTGTAGCGGCTTTCACCAATAGATCTGTAGCTTGTGTTGCTTTTATTTCCTTTCCTGGCTGCAGATTCTCCGCCGTTGCGGTCAAGTTCCCAAACCCGACGCCTTGGTTCCCTAATAAAATGATCTTCTGCCCCTTCCATTCTACCTTTTTCGACTTCGTCAAGTCGAATCGCTTGCGCATCTGTTTTATGTAACAACAAAGAATTGGTAAGTTGGTGTTTTGGAAAGAAAAAAAACCTCTCATCACTATCAGAAAAGGAACACGGGAGTTAACATGGAAAAATTCAAAACCGAAGAGAAAATCAAGGACAAGAAAGAAATTTGTTGCGTGGAAATTAGCACAATCACACGAAGTTCTCTAATAAACCTACATTGCAAGAGCATTCTTTCAAGGCAATGGACTACTCATACAACTAGACTAGTATACATTTTCTTAAAGTGTGTTTCGAGTTGGTATGATTTGAAACAAAAGGCATATGCTATTTGGAGCTACAACAGCTAGCTTTCTTGGATCATCAATTTTCTTGGGCGGTTTTTGAAGAATTTAAATGATGAGTTGAGATTGTGTTCAAAAGGGAAGGCAAAATTGGAAAAGATTTCGGTATTTGATCGAATATGGGTTGTAAAAGAAGCCCAAATGGTTAGATTTTTCACCAGAATGCTTAGACAGTGGAACAAAAGTATTGAACGTGACTATTGGTTGACTTGTCATATAGTTAGAGGTTGGAATTCTTCCTCTCATTTTCACTCAGTGTTATGTAGTATATAATAGTTTTGATTTATCTCTCATACATAAACATTATAAAAGAGAAGGAATCCAAGACATATTCTTCCGGCCGCTCGAATATACTCATAAAAACAAGAGCAGAGTCCAAAAGTTTAGAGGAAGAAGTCGAACCTTTTGTGAGATGATGGATGGAGCTTTTTTCCCTTCCTTGGCCAGCACTAGAATCAGACGTGTATACTCGGACGAGAACCCAGATTGTTTGCTCAATTTTGCAATCTGGAAGACACAAATCAAACAAAATTAAACCGGGATTAGATAAACTAACATTAAAGGGAATGATACGTACTCAATATCATGAATGATGCTTAACATTATCCTTAATCTTTTTCTATTTCGATGGCAGGCTAAAAGCTTAAAAGAATGTCATTCAAGCTGAAAAATCAGTACAAGCTATTGTTGGTTGGAGAGACTGTGATTCAGGGGTTCAAACTAAAACTACTTTCATTGAGATGCTACATTAAGTGCTGACCTAAAAGTTACCGTAAATTTAATTTCTTTGTATCAACCACATTAAAAATTCCGTACACCAAGACCATTATGGTCAACACAATAAACAAATAGCCACGCTAAAGCGACCAACCTTATCTTGGAGGTCCTTGCTTTCTAATAACCATGCATGTGAAGTCATTATATCAATTTGTCTTCTCGCAAGTACCTGCAGTGGAAAGAGGGGGTAAGAGAAGGGAAGGCCTTTTCAAAAGAGCGCGCAATACAATTTTCAGTAAGTCGAAAATTTTGCGACTGGAACCGTGCAATACAGTGTTAAATTTGTCTGTTGACGAAAGAAATCCGAAAAGAAAATTCTGATCGATCATCATTTGACTAATTCATTAACGGATAGTATATGTAGGAAGAAGGAAGAACCAATACCCTATCAAGAAGCAGTTCTTTCGCTCTTTGAGCTTGGAGATGGATTGTGGAATTGCTCATATCCGCTGAGGTGCCACTAACTTTGAAGGATTCTGGAAAGCATCCATTGTATCGGCCTGATATTATCAATGGGCTTCCACATGCAAGGTCTGGAATTTGAGTCGGAAACAACTACACAAAATCATCATGTTGGAAAGGAATGTCAAGAATAAGATGAAGTCAAAAAAATAAGAAAATAGTTTGTGTGTGGAAGAAAGATAGCAACTTTGGAAAAGTACAACAGACAACAGAAACGAGCTGTTCAAGAATTATGAACCTCAAATGAATCAAGATGCTTGAAAGCATCCACGGTGATGTTGGCGAGAAAGAGTGATGAGGCTTTTGTAAATAATGTCTGGAACCGAGAATCAATCAAATCTGGCACAACAGTAAGTGCTCTGTAAAAACATAATTGAATCTAGCACATTTCCCGTACATTTTTTTTTCTTTTGTCAAAAAAGACGAAGAAACTAGATGGATGAACAAATTTAAAAAATATGAAAATTGAAAACTTAAACGGCTCTTACTCGCAAAACAACCACCAAAACACAGAGAAATATCATGGCTTTATTTTTATGTTTAATTACAAAGACTTTGTTCATATGAAACATGACTTTTAGTCTAATGAACGTCGCATCCTAGTATCAGAAGACCAATAGGAATCTCTACCTTGCCATTATATGGAACCAAAAATTGTTCCTTTCGAAACGATTTATTGCTTCAATTCGAGAAAATTACAAGAGTCACAAGAACATCGGAAGGCCGTGGTAAAATTTTTCCGATCATTAACATCAATGACGCTAGTCAGAGAGAGAGATATTCACCTACATCATAAGCAGCATCATAAATCCCCCTTCCAATTTCCGATAGCATTTGAAGGAAGTAATGGTTACAAAATGTTCCTGGGAAAAGCTTTAAACATCAATAAACGTAAATTTCAGACCGAATGCAAGTAACTGTTCGCATTTTAGATTACCCAAACTAATTGGTGGAAGCAGTTAATGAGCGAAAGAAAATACAAATTAAATTTTCCGATAGTTTTACAACTTAAGTACCATTCAGTACTATCATCAGTTTTGGTGGGTCTCTGGTAATTAGTAAGAGAATTGCTCATGCCGTGAAGTTGACTACCCAACAATGAAAAAGGGGGAAATGAAGAGAATAATTATGCAACTGTCCTCAGAAGACGTGCGATAGAACAAATGTTCTTTTTCCCAAATTATGTAAATTAAAATCAAAATAGGGTAGAAAATTTAACAGTTGTAGGGCCCTGCCACTGAGAGTGTCCTAATATTTGACAATAATTCAAGCAATATGGCCATCGATTTGATTCACTTTTTGAGGGGGTCCTCTCGAACGGTTAAGAGGCTAAATCCTTTTCTGGAAGGACTTGAATTTAAGCAGAACTTAAAAGATTACCCCGGCTAATTTAATTGGGAATTGTTTTCTACTTAGGTTTTTACTCAGGAGTCAAGTATTTCTAATATACATTAAGAACAGTAAGGCAAGGTCTTACCAATACCAAAAGTACACAGACGAGGAAAGATTGTATTTCCACTCTTCAAAGAAGCTTTCACAAGATTACATATTTCTCTCTCGTTATCAACAGAACCATCGGTAATGAGGAAAATGAGGGGAATTGAGTTGCCCGTTTCAGCCAACATCTTTATAGCCTGTAATAGAATAGCACTGTTAACCGAAATCTGTATGAAGACGCAAAGTGAAAATTAATGTAAAACACAGATTAATTACCAGCTAAACATAATTCATTTGGATTAATGATAACAAATATCTCCTAATAGTTGACAGTTCAAATCCACACATTTGTAATCTTATGTCTCTTTTCCCTAAAAAAAACGAACTTCTTAACTCTAGCAATCAAATCCTCCTGGTCCTTGGCTACTGTAATTCTCAATTAAAAGGTAATGTAGTTAATGCTTATGGCTTAAGGTTACCTGTTCCACTGGAAGCAGGATGTTAGTACCACCATTAGCCACTAAATTAGCGTTAATCCAATCTGTTGCCCTTGTAATTGCTTCCTTGGTTGCTTGCTCCATCGTTAATGAGAATAATTTAGTGTCTCCATTGAACCCTATTATGTTAAATGCATCTTCAGGATTCAACTTTGAAAGTGATGCAAGCACTGCATGCTTTGTACTCTCGAGAGGACCATCCTTCATGCTTCCACTTATGTCTATAATAAATACTACTTCCTTTCTGAAAACCTAACAAAGAAACAGAGAGGCGTTAAAATAGGACCTACCAAATCGATGACACATAATAAATTATCAGCCAACCGAAGAAAAAATAAGGGCCTGGACTAGATACTGACCGGAAGAGGTATAAAGATTGTTAGTTGAGTAACCTAACTAGTACGTTTCAGTTTATTTCTCCCAATATAATGCGTTTCAAATTTCTCAATTGACCAAGTAACTGTGAATCTTAGGTTTGGATTTCCGTTCCAAATTATGCAATGTCCAAATTAACTAAAAATGATAATAAACGAATTCAAACATAATAAACTTTTGGATTCATTAGACATACATGTATGCTCATACAGTAATTGATATATATTAATTCCGTTTGAATTTGAGATTCAAATTTTACAAAATAGAAAAAATAAAAATGTTTTTACTAAATAATAAAAATGAGAAGTGAACAACAACAAACCTGCCGATTGTGATTCTGGCCGGGAAAAATGTACAGACAAAACATCTCTCTTTGATCAAAATCATGAAGAGAAGGCGATTGGAGCAGCACACCACCAAACAAGTCATTAGGAGAAATCTGCCAAAAGGGTAGAAACCAGACTTAAGCAAGCAGCCTTTTGCAACTGGTCAAGTTTTGCGTTTCTCGAAACCAGAAATTCTTCCAATTTCCTCTAATAGAATACAAAGAAATGATTCTTACTGAGTATGAAAGATCAAAATCCATATTTGACCATGCTGAGACCTCTGCTTCATTTGAGAAACTTAAGTTACCAACTTCGCGTCTTAGTATCTTCAAGGTGATAAAAAAGAAAATTCAGTCATATTCAGTAAATTCTAAAACTAATGTTGTATAGTGAAACTTTTGTATTACCTTCATCGGATGGCTTGAATGTTTACATACAACTTCTGAAGAAACACCGGAATTTATATGCAATAAGATCTTTTGACTATTCTTGATTTTTTTGCCAGGAGGAACTAAATATGCTGGAAAACTGAAAGGTACACTGAGACAGAAGAGATCGTCAAGGTATGGTATTCTCTGGGACGAATTGATTCGAACCGAAAGTGTACAGCCACCTTCAACCTGGAGCACAATTGTATCTGATTTATCCTTGAGGTAGAACGAACAGCAAATCATGATGAAAATCATATGCAGGATTAAAGCGATGTAACCTTGGGAATTTTTAATGTGTATATCCGACGCCCTTTCAGAAACTTTCCATCTTCAGATTTTGCCAGTTTCTCTATAGCTTCTGCGTCTTCCATGGAGACTAATTCAGTCCGATGAGATGTTCCAGTAACGTCGACTTCAACACCTAGAAGTGAACCCTGTTAGCCACAATGTTTTTCTTCAGAACGAAAAACAAAAATGGATAGTGGAAGGATAGGGACTTATGCAGCTCGTCACTGAAACGCAAGTCTCAAAAAATTGGAGGAAGAATTTAACATTCAACCACTCTTTAACATACTTTCAGGAATACGATCAACAAAGAGAAGCTCTGTTGCGGTTGATTGATGAACTAACCTTCCAGAATCTCAATCAAATTAACATAAGACTCAAAGCAATTTCAAAACTCAAAACCTCACAAAGCATTTTCAAAATCGAATTCCAGGTTTACTCTTACGTAGCTACATCTGCAGCAAGAATAATTCCAGAACAACTAACACAAACAATCTCTCACATTCATGCGACGAATCACGACTACAGATTGACCAATACTACCAAAACCAATAAATTCAACCTTTCAATATATAAAAAAGAAAAAACTCGCTACCTGCTCTCCCATCGGCACCGCAATAAGGCACTCACAGCTTTTCCCCGCCATCACGCAATGCACGCGCCACGTTCCGTAAACACAAATGAACGCAGTATCGAAACAGCAAGTAATTTCCATAGAAACTCCATTCATATGCAGCGGAATTAACGCCGGCGGTACACAGCGCCCGTGTACGTAAGGCTGGTAGCTCGGAATGTCCGGATTGTCCACAATTGTCGGTTCCGGTATGACGGCGTACACCATCGGAGCCCTCGGAAGGTAATCCTCCGATACCCTAGACATCTGGCGAGCTAAAGTCGCCGGCGCCGATCCTTTTCCATAGTAAATTCGCTTTGACAAATGGAGACCGTACTCGACAGAGTTGGAAAACTCGGTAGCCATGGGGGATGAAAGTTAGAAGAAATGTGCAGAGAGAGATTTATACAAAGAAGAGAAAGAGAAATGAAGGAAAAGAGAAAGTAGATGAAAATAGGAGCCGTATGGTAGCCATTAATGGGGGAGGTGAGATTCAGGTATAGGAGAGTTGGAAGTGAAAAACAGTGACGAAGAAGATGAATATAATTTATCCTTTTTTTTCCTCCTTTGTATGATGACAAAAAACGGAGGGAAAATATTGCTTTTTTTAAAACATATAAACCAATGGAATTGAAGCACGTGGAGTAATGAGAACGTCTTCGCCGAGTTTATGCGATGCCAATTGATGAAGTTACGTTCTTAACCTTCGTTAAAATAATATGCTGCGGTATTCATTAAGTCTTCTACCGTACGCTTCATTATGAGATTCTGCCACGTCATGGTGTAAATTTTGAAATTTCACACTCCAAAAAAGGGATTCAATTGAGAAAAAAATAAATTTGACAAATATGACGATAATTCGACGATAAACTATTTTTAAATTTGCTATTTTTACAATTTTGAAAATGTAAGTGATATAACACATTTTTTTCATATTGCGAATATGACAAATATGATAAGTAATTATTGATATTATACTACTATCGTACGGCTATAAGACCGTTATTCGCTTTTAAATTTGTGATTTTTGCAATTTAGAAAATGTAGTAGCACGAATCTTATTATCATAAATTTTTTTACTATTTTTGTAAGACAAAGTCACTAAAAACAAAATTAGTTACAAATTTTGTTATGAAAGGTAATTATTTTGTTAAATGTTCTATTTTTTTACCATTTTTTTACAAGGGTAGAACACCTTTTTTTATTTTTGTTGTTTTGAATTAGGAAATAACTATCAATATTTATCCATTACCTCTCAAATTATTTTAAATCTCGTTTTTCTAATAATTCAAAATGTGATTTAATTGTTTAAAAATATTTGAAATTTAAAAACTTAAAGTAATATCTCAAATCAGCCATCTTATTTAAAAAGTTAAGCTAAAGAGTAAGAATAAATTTAAATATATATCTAATAGTTAAGGTGTGTTAAAAGGCTCAAACTAAACTAAAGTAGTTGGAATATATATATATATATATGATATAATTTTATCACTAATTATCAATGCCAGATAGAAATATATCCCCGATTATCAAATGTTTGTTATTGATATAATGTAAATACTATAACTTTTAAATATTTTGTCAAGTCTGTTATTTTTTATAATTTTTTTTACTTTCTATTATTGATAGTTTACAACAGACTCAAATAGACATTTATCGGGCCTATCTATGTAACATTTACTTTAAAAAATAACCTAGGGGAATGAGATTATAAACATATAAGACGATGAAACGGGTGGAATATTCAAAATCTAAAGTGATAAGGAATTGAGAAATATTTTAGTTTTGGGTAGGAAATTATAAAAAAGAGAAATAGATGCATTAATTGTCAATGGGCTACATGTCATTCAATCAAGGGATGTGATTCTTAATTTCAGCTCCAAGTCAATTATTGTTTTATATCGTCACATTACACACATCAAGCAACTTATAGATGCCAATTTCATTTTTATTCTTTTTCATTTATATACATATTATATCCATCTATAAACATACATACATTTTTATTTTTCTTACAATGTCAACTATTCTCCCTATATATTGGGGGAGAGATGGGATTTTGAGGACTTAATTGTACGTGTTTTACTTGTGATAGTTGTTAAAAATGGTCATTCAGCTCTCATCTCCTGACGTTGTTAGTATTCATTGTTGATATTGTTTTTGAGATGGATCATTTAAGCTTTGTTTATCAATATTTGTCCAATAAAAGAGAATTGAGATCTGATTAAGATGAGTGAACCTATTTATTTTAAGTTGGAAATCTATATTATAAAATATTTATCATTTGTTGTTAGTAAGAATATGTTTTGAAAAGTAGTGTACTATTTTTCTATTAAAGTTTTGGAGAATGTGCTATTTTCAAAATCTTTGACATTAGTGATAGTGGGCTAACATAATCTAATGGACAATGATTGCAATGCAAATAATTAATTATTAATAATAATAATATTTAAACTTGTAAGTTATACAAAAATACAACTTGGTGTATTTTCGTCAATTTTACCATTTATTTATTTATTGTTGGAAAGTAGTTTATTTGTATAAATTGTTTATAAACTAAACCTATAATTGCTTACAATGTATAAAATAGTAATCTTTTGAAAGTAATGCAAAGAAAAACAAAATTTAAAATTTATTGAAATTATGAAATTGAATACGAGAGAAATATGTGTTTAAGAAAATATTTTTCTATTTAAACTAATTTTCTAAAAACGGTAATGTATTTCAAGACTATTTATTTTCAAAATTAAAAAAATAAATGTACTAAAATAGTGTTTTAACTTATTTCTAGTTAGGCTTTAAACAATAATGTAGATTTCATTTTATATAGAGAATTGTCAAAAATAGTAAATTTGACAAAATATTTACAACATATAGCAAAATTTTCATATTCTATCAACAATAGACATTGATAAACACTGATATGCTTGTATCAGTGGCATTGATAGATAATGATAGAAGTCTATCAGTTTCTATCATTGATAAAATCCAAAATTTTACTATAGTTTGTAAATATTTTAATTTATTTTGTTATTTAAAAAAATGTTCTATATATAATATATATAAACTTAAAACGAGTTCAACCAAAACGAGCTTAACTGTACTGTTATCAGTAATACTTTTATTTCTACATTTCTACCATGTAATTGTTTTATACAAAATGGTTGAATTAATGTCCATGAAATAGATATATATACATATCATCAAAGTGGTGCCAACATAAAAATATCAATTACTATTAATAGAGTGATGGAAGAAACTATATATTAAAAGTACTTTTTTTACCAAGCCATAAGAGACATGAGTGAAGATTTTCAATACAAAAAGTCAAACACATCAAACCACATATATATATTTTGAAGGACATCCTTGTTGGACTAAATATGTCCACAAATTAATCATATGTTATACTTACAAGTTGCATACATACACACACACATATATAAAAAGATGAGATTATGTAGCACCTCATACATGCATTAGTATTAGGACCACCATTTCTATCTTCTATATTTGTATATAAATACATGTTCTATATTTGTATATAAATACATGGATATGATGTAGTCTAATCGTAGAGATCTTTATTGTGATCTTGATCTACCAATATCTACATTTTGTCTCGACTCCTTGAAACACCGAAAAGACTTTTATGACTTGTTTGGTTGACAATAATCCACACTCTATGTTAGATTTTTAGATTTAAATACGAGTTTGGAAAAAAATTGAATTCTATATATGAAAATATTACCATGTTCTTCAAACAAAACAATATATTTATACTCATTCTATTTTATATTTTAAAATTTAAACATATTTAACAAATAATTTAATTCTATTTTTTAAAAATGTTTTTTTTTTTATTACTATGTGATCCAATTAGTACAAATGTTAAATAAACAAATTATGTTTGTTTTAAAATAAAACATAATGTCAATTGAGTTATGTTCACTTTGATTCATCGGAATTGAGATTTCCGTACAACAAAATAAAATTATTAAATTTTAAAATCAATTTGTTAGTTTACATAACAAACACAATAATACATATTTATTTATTAATTAAAATTTTGTTATATAATTAAGGATATTTAATAAAACAAGAGGTCTCAAGTTCAAATCATCTCTTTTTTTCAAATATTTATAGAACAGTTACACGAGTATAGAGTACTAATTTTTGTCAATACGAACTCACAATATGTGTATTTTTTCGAGGACAGAAGATTTCGAGTTCAAGTCTTCCTTTCTAAGTTATACTTTAAAGACATTTTCAAAATATATATATTAGTATAGACAATGTCATATAGATTTATGTTGGAGAAGAAATGGATACCATGTGTTCAATCAAATCAATAATTGGCTGTTCTATATTTATGATACTCATTGAAAATTTTACCATCCCAACAAAAAAAAAAATGCACGTAAATGCTTCCTATCAATTTATATAAACACATAAAACAAACAAATTACAAATCCTAATTTATACAAACTACAAAACACAACGTTAATATATAATTAAAGATCATTCAAGACGTTTGTTGTGTTAGACTGTGAACCAAAATACTGTAACATCCAAACTATCGTATTTGATAATTTAAAACAGAAAACAATAGACCAAGAACGTACCATGTAAATTGTTGTGATTAAGTTTTAATGGTTACTTTAATTAATTAACATTTATCATTTTAATTAAACAGTAACAGCCTGAATTAAATGACAATAATTAATTAAACGCTTTGATCAAATAATTGAGTGAAAGCGTGAGTACGCAGGGCCGCATGGGATTATAGCCGTAAGAAGAGATTAAAGAAAATAAAAAAGTGTGAAGGAATAATTATGATAATTAATTAAAAAAAGTCTCCCACTTTAATAAAACACAACTCTACGTCTAATCTTTGTCTCCTTCTTTTAACGAACAATAATGACTATCAACCCACGATTAACATGGCCTTCTCTTTTCTCTTTAGGGTTTAGTTTTTATCTAGACCAAATAATTTTACTATTGAAATTTTGTTTCAATTTTCTTTTTAAACTTTACTGTTTATATTTTTAATCTCATTTTTTTTATTAAATACTTATTTGAAATTTTGCATTAAAAAACATTTAGAAAAAAATAGTTTATGGTAATTTGCACTTTTTTTTTTTTTTTTCATATTGTGAATATGATAAAATTAGTGATATGAAACGACTATCATACAGGTATCAGATGGTTATTGGCTTTTAAATTTATTACTTTTGTAATTTATAAAATGTAGTGACATATGTTCTATTATCATACTTTTTCTTTTGCCATTTTACAAGCATCCCTACTTATTTTTCATCCTCGGTGATAATATGTGTTGATAAAATTTTAAAGTAATTAACGAATTGTAATTAATTAAATTTTAGTATTTTTTGTTACTTCTTTCAAAATTTAAAATTTTACTTCTAGAGTAATTAATATTTACGAAAACTTCACGTTAAGAAATCAACAACTAAACAATGTTAAGTACATTTACATAATAGAGAAATAATAATTATATTAAAGAGAATATTTCAGAATACAAAATAACGTCATTAAATTATATTAAATAATCTATAAATTACGAAAACTAAAAATGACTAATATACTAGGTTTTTGTTGCATAGACAAATTCAAAACGTTTCAATACTTTAGATTAAAAATCAAATCAATAAACATTCTGTACTTACGTTATTGTTTTTTGTTGCTTACTTTTATGCTAATGAGTTTTTTTTTTATAATATAATAAAAATGTCAATACATGTCTCCATCAAATTCAAATGTCCACATAAACAAAAAGAAAAAGAAAAGTAATAAATGCAAATTATACCGATAAGAGTGTGAACAATTGAAAGATTAAAAAGTAGAAAGAATTAAAATACATTAAAACCATTAATAAAGTGGCGACTAATCGGCAATGGTGCAGATTAGCGTTGGCAATCGTGTAGAAGAAGGACCATGGCGGTCCCATCCTGGCGGCCCATCAGTGGATGGTATGACTGACAATTTAGAAGTTTCTTCAGCATGGGGCGTCGGATGGGGAGGGAATCGTAGGACCATCGTTGTAGCAAGTCCACGTGATTGCAACCCGGAGAAAAGGATTCGGCTTGACAAAGAGATGGCTACGGAAATAAATGCAAATGCGACGTCGTAAAGGGACCAAAAACATAAAAACTCGACAAAAACGACTGTGGATCGTATAAGCTCACGTCGCCTTTTTGCGATACTGCCAACTAGTAAGAGCCACATCAATTATGGCTTACGAGGAGATTTATATATATTATATATACATACACATCAACATTTTACCCATTTTTTAATCCTATACAAATTATTGAAACCATTTGAACCACTGATACATTTATGTTAATTGGAGTTGTTTGGTTCAATTAAAAAAAAAAGTATTAGATTAATATTACGTTCATATGTATACTTTAATTTAGTCTCTATAATTTTAACAGATCTTCAATTTAGTATATACTTATAGTTGTTGCTAGTTTATTGATTTATTGTGTCTTAAAAAAGACTATCTATTAGCATTTACATTCTAAAGTTTGATAATATATTCACGTGTCATATCTACGTGCATAAAATTGTCGTCGTTGTTATTGGTTTTTTTTTATAAAAATTATTTTAAGTGGACTAAATGGAAGCTTTATTAATAATACAAAAAAAAAAGTTAACTTAAATAACATTAAGGTAGCAAGTCACTTAGTACTTGAACCAAAACGTTGTTTAATTTTAATTTAAATAATATTCAGTATAGGTGATTTGGACCAAAATACCACGGTTGACAATTAGCGCAAATAGATAAAAGAAAATCAACAAGAGTGTTCGATCTCAACCAAGTTCAAAATTGATCCTTAATTACCAAATGTCCAACGAGGCATGCTGCCTCAACTCAAAAGATTGTCTAAGGCATAATATGACTTAAGAAAGATGTTTGGCTATGGCCAAGACAACTCTTAGCAAACAAGAAACCAGATACAATTAGTAGGTTATCTTATTATCATAAAGCAAATTTGAAACCCTACACAACAATCTAGGTCGAATTTTTTTATAAATACACATTATTGCTTTTCTATTATTCTCCATCTTGGACATTGACATCTAATCCTCTTTCTAATGCTTTACATGTTATTTCTTTTTTCAGGCAAATTTATCATTAGTGTTACGAGAAAGTTAGATGCATTTTTTCGTTATTCAATATCCAACTTTAACACTAGCATGAATGATAGTAATGATCAAATGATCAAATGCATACTTGCTATAACGAAGTAAAAATGAAATTTGCTTGTTTGATGGGTTAGTTAAGGCCATTTTTCAGGTGAATTTATTGCGACTTGTTGGTCTTTCCCTTAATTATTGTACAAATTGTCCTATGAAGTTTCCCCTAACTTTGTTTTTTTATTGATTTTACTTTTGTCTACTTTTCTTTCAAACTAAAGAAAAAAAAAAAGGTCAATTTTTTTATTTTGGAATTTATTTTCTTTATGTTCTCACTAATGAAAATCTTGTTTTGTTGGTAAAGTGAATTATTTGAACTCTATATTGTCCTTTTTTCATGGTTGTTATCAAAATAGTTCAAATCAATTTATTTTCCTATTCAAAATGACTTCAAACCATAACTTTAATTGTTCAAAAATTATTTTTAATAATATAAATATTGAATGTTGAGAATTTTATAAATATTTAGAATTTAAAATTAAACACATTATTAAATTTAATAGTACAAAAGTACAAAATACAAAAGTAACAAATTAAAAAGTCGACAATCCTTTCATCGTCTTTTGATATCATTAATTACTTGTCATATTTGTCATATTCGCAATATTAAAAAAAATGTTATTGACTATTTTTGTCGTATGATACAATTTCTCAAAATAATTAGAATCTAAAATTAAACATCAAATTCATTTCATATGATTAAAAGATGAATAAAATAGTGATTTAAAATATTATTAAATTGAGATTTTTTTAAACAAAGTAGAACAATAATGATATGAAAAGAAGAACAATAAATCGTAAAGAAGAATAAGAAATATAACAAAAAAAAACCGTCCTCCTTAGTTTTTCTTAAATTGTTGTACTACAACTATTCCTTTATTATATCTATGTAAATTCATCTATACATACATACGTATATATACATATCACACACATATATATATATGATAGGATTCCAATTGGACCTAGCTTGTTGGTTGGCTGGTCTACAAACAAAATTAAATATATTTTTCATAATTAATAATACTATATCACAACGAACTCCACAATTAAAAAACAATTTCTTTTTCAAAAAAAGTTGTCCACATTATTTTATTTATCCTTTTTGCTTTTTGAAACAATTTGCTCATATTCCTTTTAACACCATAACAGAAGCAATGGTACAGCCTAATTAACCTGTATCCTCCTTAGAAAAAGAAGAAAAAAAACACTTTTTATATACAATAACAAAAGTTTGATAATAGAAATTTTTGCTATGTGTTGTAAGTATTTGGTCAAATTTGCTATTTCTTACAATTTTTCTTTTTAGATCGTTCAAAATAATAAATTAGACAAAAAAAAACTTTGAAAATTTTAATTTTTATGTAAAGATATAATTATATTATCTCTTTTGAGTCCCAAATCTAAATGTCCATTTATAAAGTTAATAATTGTTGTGCTCATATATGTGTATGGATAAGATGGTCAATGGGTCATTTTCAATCTAAATTACTCCAAGCATTGATTTTAGGGTTTGTTTGACAACAGAAAAGCTACTTCTTTTGTCACTATATATTTGATATGGAAATACCAAAATTTCTGCCAATTTTGACCAACCACTCATTTTGATCATTAATAATAAAATATCAAAATATTAATAATATTCGTTTGTTCAATTTTAGTATTTGTGCAATATGTCGAAATGTCTAGATTTATTTTATGTAATTTGAGTAAATTTTATATTTAGGGTGTGTTTGGTTTAGATTATAAAGTGTTTGCTAAAAACTTATTTTGAAAAAAGTGGTAGTGTTTGGCAAATTAAAATAATGTATTTTTCTAAAATTCATTTATAAAATAATATATTTTGGAAAAATCTTTTAAAACCAAATTCACATATAAACATTTATAAAAAAGTATAACCAAATACTAAGTGTTTAAATTTTAAACTCATTTCCAAAAAAGTGTTTAAAAGGAAATGTATTATTGAAAAACATTTTTTTTCTTAATTCAATCCAAACGGACCCTTAGTCAATCGTAAGTAATTTTACGGTCATTTTCCTATACAAAAACACAATACAATAATATATTTTTGAAAGGAAAATTATATTAAATAATAAAACTTCTAAAAATATCTATAGGTATAGTAAAATATCGCAATTATATTTGCGATAGACCAAGTAACTACAATATGTGTCTATTATGATATTAGACTGCAATACTTTGTGAAAAGTTTGATTCGTTTTGATATATTTGAAAATAGAGCGATGGAGATGTTATATATCAAGAAATTAAAAGCAATGAAAAAATCTACAATGAACTAATAACATTAGAGACTAAGTTTAAGATTTATTGAAAGTATAGAGACGAAAATCGAGTATTTGAAAGTACATCGACAAAAAATGATATTTTAACATAAATAAACAATTTTTTAAAAATAATATTATTTTAATAAACAGTGACAAAAATAGTAGAGAAGAACAAATATCTTATAAAAAATGGGTGTCAAAATTGTAGATCAGGTCCACAATTTCCGAAACATGTGGCGTCATGTCTCGATCTTTTTACTTTAGACAACACATCGAATCCACAATTTCCGTTTAAGTTGTAAATTTTTTTTACCAACTGTGTTTTAAGAGGTTAGTTTAACGACTTTATGCAATCATTACAGTAGTTACTTCATCTTACTTCTTCGGTTATATTCCTTAGTTTTCTTTTTTCATACTGCATTTTTTTTTTGACATTTTCAAATATAGCAAAATATTAAAACTATTTATAAAATATAACAAAAATAATAAAACTCAATTATAATCTATTTAAATTTTTTGCTACGTTTTATAAATAGTTTTCTTTTTTTGTGTGTGTGTGTGTTATTCATACCAAAAAAAACCCTAAATAAACAAGGAAACTAACTTGAGAAAAAAAACTGAAAAACTTTCTCTCCATTTATTTTGTATCAACCAAAAAAAGGATAACTAACATATAACCATTTTCATCTACAAATTACCAATAATAATATATTAGCCTAATATGAATGACCTTAAAAAGAAAAACAATGATCATAAATAAAGGGTAAGAAATATGAGGTGTTGTTATTTGATGTTGATATGATATGACATGACATTTGGTTACAAATAACCCCAAATTTATACTCTTTTCCCCTTCTAGGTTAGGTCTCTATTTATCACATGCTCATTTATTTTATTGCTTTGTTTCAATGAACCTCTATTATTACTCTTATGTTGTTTGTTGCCTTTTTCTTGACCTATGTGTCACAAATGGGGTCATTTGTATTTAATTCCATGCCCCCATTCAAATCACCAAAGTTATTGTTTGGAAAAAGATTCCTAACCTTTTCTTTTCCACGAGTTTTAATCGTGATTTGTATTTGAAAGGTTTTATATTACCTAACTTGTCTTAGAGGAACCATAAAGTCGTTTTCATAATGTGAAATGTAATAGATGGATGAGTTTTGGCTTCCATTCACTATTCTATTATGTTAGAACAGCAAACCCTTTCAAAATATGAAATATCATATTGATGGGTTTTGGCTCCAATTTATGATCATTCTATTTACATTTTATTCCCACTATTTTCACGTTTTACAATCTCACGAACAACTGTTTCAATACATTTGTCGTAATCTTTATTTCCAATAGGTTTGATAGTCTCCAAAATAAGTCATAGGTTTGTTTTAGAGGAAAGGTAGAGTCGTTTTCAAAATGTGAAATGTAATGGGTTGTGTTTCTAAGTCGATATTTCGATTATGAGTTTTGGCAACTCCAATTTATGATTATATTAAATTTTAGTTTCCATTGTTTTCACGTTTTACAATCTCACGAACGACTGTTTCAACACCTTTATCATAATCTTTATTTCCAATAGTTTTAATAGTCTCCAAAATAAGTCATAATGTACAATTGTGAATGTGAAAAAGATTTGAGTGTGAGATAATTAACAATAGCCTTCTAAAGTCAAATGTACTGTTTGAACGAACTTAGGTTTTGTAGATGCTACTAAGAAATATTATATCAATTTTAAATTTCGATATAATGGGTTGTCCACTCTAGAACTATACATTATTCCGACTCAAATAAATATACAGAATTTTGCCACATCATACACTCCAAAACATGTAAGCATCTTACTATTTTATTTATTTCATTGGAGACCAACATATAACACTTTTTCTAGTTCAATACACAATTATGTAGGTCATGTTATTTGTTTATGATTAAGAAGTGTATCTAACCATTTAATCACTAATTTTTTTAATCATTAAAAGAAAATTGTCAACTAACCAATAAGATCAATTCTGTTGATTTAAACCTACCACTAGATGACAAATCACAATTTTTAATAATTTACACAACCCATAGAAAATTTATAAAATACAATTAAATCTTTCATATGAGTTTGACCTTAAGATGCATTAACAAATGAAACCACAAATATGATAAAAGGTATATATAGGAGTTAGAACATATTTGATATCACGTCTTATCTTATAAATCAAATTAAATTAGAATAAGTTATGTTTACGATATTTTATTGAATCAATTTCTAAAGTTAAGAATTGAAGTTATTTTATTTTATTTTTCAAATGTCATGAACCAATCTAAATTTTATTTTGACACAAATTTCAAAACGATTTTAGAAATGGATTGAGATTTGAGGGGGAACGAATGGATGATTATTTTATACCGAAATCATTTTTCTAATTGGGCCATGTATTATGGGCCAATGTATTTGAACTGACTTGATTGGCACATGCACTCATGGGCAGAAGTATTTGAGCCAAGCCCATGTTCAAAATAGTTGAAGGCGACGGAACACATTTTATAGGAGGCTAAATATAAATTGAGGTGAGCACGACACACTGAAAAATCGAGTCGATGAACCAAAAAACAAGAGAGACTGATTAGGGTTAATTTCAAAAAAAATTCAAATCGATAATTTTCAAAAAGTATTTCTAAGTTTTGAACTGACTTGACCTAATAAAAATCGACTGACCGACGTTTACTCGTTGATGTTGATGTCGATGTCGAGGTTGGTTTAAACATTTTACTAAATGGACCATGGTCGATTAAGGGTCAGTCTTGTAAAAAATCGACTCAAACCGACTAATGACTAGATCTAAATTATACTTTTTTTTTGTAAATTTTAATGTGAATTGAATTAAAGTGGTTGCTGGTATACAAAATGTTGTTAATAAGTTAAAGTTTTTGTACCTATTATAAATTACATATAAAAAAAAGAAAGAAACAAAAGTAATTTTAGTTTTGGAGAATTGTCAAAAATAGTAAAATTGATCAAATATTTATATAAAATTTCAGATACTATCAATAACAAATATTTGATAGAAACTATACCTCTCTATAAGTAACATTGATAGTCACTAATAAAAATTATGCTATAACTTGTAAATATTTTAATTTATTTTGCTAATTTTAAAAAATGACAATTTAGTATTTATAACTATTATAAAGTATAAAGAAAAAGAATTGCTAAAATGATTGTAAAACTATTTATATACAACGCGAAGACGTAATGAATTTGTTTGTTTCAATATTTTGTTATTTTTTAAAATAATGAAAAGAAAAAAAAGGCAGGAATATAAAATATATAAAATATAAAATAAAAAGTGAGTTGTGCCCGGGGACTACCTGACTGAGCGGTTTTCTTGGCGAGAAAGCTTTTTCGCGGCTCCATCGTCTATATTCATATTCTTCGAGCTCTCCATTTCCCCCCACACACCCTAAACCCGTCCAAGCCCTAATTCATCTCAACAACAAGCCATGAGCCGTGGAAGTGGAGGAGGTTATGATCGTCACATTACTATTTTCTCACCCGAGGGCCGCCTATTTCAAGTCGGTATGTATGCAATTCCTCTTCGATTTTTTTTTTGTTTACTCCTTGTTTCGATCGAATCAGTTGAACTCTCTAATGGGGTTCGACACTTTCAATTAATGTTCAAGAATGGTTGTTCCTGAAGTGATTCAGCTTGAATGTTGAAATCCCTCGATACAAGAAAGGAACATCTTCATTCTGAACTGTGATGGATGGCGTGGTAACCGATGCGGATTAATTAAACGTATTCAGTGTAGTTTCTCATTTCTGGTTTTAGTATATACCGCTTGGAATTTAGATGAGGTGGGAACGTCAAATTTATTTATTTTTAGTTCCTGCGGGAAAACTAGGTTTTTCTCGTATACGTGTAATTTAGGGTGTTGGCTTTGATCTGTGTGAGCATTAGTCTTTCATTGAGTGCGTGTATGTATTAAATTTTTTGGAAACTATTAGACAAAGCCTTGGATACTGGTTTTGCTTTTAGTGAATTCATGTATTAGAAAAGATTACACAATGAATTGTTTCCAATCGGTAAATTGTTAGCAAATCCAAGGCGATGGCGTTCCGTTTATCATACATTTTTCCATGTGGGTTTGAGTTTTAGGTTGTCACTTTGTTAGTAACGTTATAATATAATGACTTGTTTGTTTGTTTTTTTTTTTTTGTTGAAATCATCAACTAGAATATGCTTTCAAGGCTGTGAAATCTGCTGGAACTACCTCGATTGGTGTCAAAGGGAAGGATTCTGTTTGCGTTGTGACTCAGAAGAAGGTCCCTGTGAGTATTATTGGGCTGGCCATGCCACTTCCGCGACTCTCTTCTGCAAGAGCTTAATATTTCGTTCCACTTTTAATAATTCTTTTTTATTGCAGGACAAACTTTTGGATCAGACAAGTGTAACTCACCTTTTCTCCATTACTAAGTATCTGGGCTTGCTCGCAACTGGCATTACAGGTTTTTTTTTTTTCCTGTCCTTTTGCCAACTAGTTATTCAGTAATGAATCATAATTTGAGAAATGTTTCGTTTCTTATGATTGTATCAACTTCAAAATTCAACTAATGGCAATGATGAAATGGTATACATTCAGATAGCAACTTATGATAAATTGGGTTAAGAAGACTCCCTTGACTCCTCAACCAGTCTTTTTCTCTATGAAAGACGTGTTTCTCTACACTACACTGTGCTGTTATAATTTTAGAGTATCGCACATAAAAATGCTTCACTGCAATAATTTACTTTTCTCACATTTGAATGATGAAATATCCCTATCCACTTTCTATATGCCATTCAGCTGATGCAAGATCACTGGTTCAACAAGCAAGGAATGAAGCAGCAGAGTTCCGTTTCCAATATGGCTACGAGATGCCAGTGGATGTATTGGCTAAATGGTATTCTGATTATTTCTTTCTAGAATGTTTTCCTTGCTTTTGAGTAATAAATTACTTAGGAAGTGCTGGTAGATTGTTTGTCTTAAAATATTGGCAATAGTTTGTGGGGAATGGTAAGGACACCTTTTTTTTTTAGGATAGACGGGTGGGGGAGGATTCTGTTTGTTCTGTTTATTCGCATCTGTATCATCTTTCCTCGTCCAAAAACTGTACTATCTCGGAGCTTTTGATGAGATTTGAGAATTCTGTGTCTTTCTCGTTCGTGTTTTGTCGTAGCTTTGACCAATAGGGAGACAACGAATGTGGGCTCTCTTCTTTCCTTCCTTGAGGGGTTCACTGTTAGAGAGGGGAGGAGAGATGCTCGTGTTTCGATTCCTAATCCTAATTGGGAATTTTCTTGTAAATCGTTGTTTGGGCTGTTGGTGGATCCCTCTCCCCTAAGGAGTCAATCTTTGATGTGGTTTGCAAGACTAAGGTTCCAAAGAAAGTTAGTTTCTTTATCTAGCAGGTCTTCCTTGGCTGATAGGCTTATTTGGAGGAGGACTTTGCTTGTAGGGCCTTTTTGTTGTTTATTGTGTCGAATGGCTGAGGAAGACCTTGATCACCTTTTTTGGGACGATCATTTTGCGAGGTCTGCTCTTTCCTTCATGAGTTTGGTGTTAGTGTTGTTGGCTTAAGGAGCATTAGAGCGACGATTGAGGAGTTCCTTCTCCATCCGCTTTTTAGTGAGAAGGGGGGACTTCTTATGACGTGTTGGGGTGTGTGCTATTATTTGGGATATTTGGGGTGAGAGGAACGATAGAGTGTTTAGGAGTAGAAAGAGGGGCAGGGTGAGATTTGGTCGTTGGTTAGATTTCGAAGAACTTTTGTAATTATTCTATAGGCAACATTTTACTTCGTTGGCACTCTTCCTTTAAAAGAGTGGTTTTGTGGGCTGTTTTTTTTTTGTAATCCCGTGTATTCTTTCCTTCTTTCCGAATGAAAGTGGTTTTCATCAAAATTATTGGCAATAGTTAACCATGTTACAATGTTTCTCCGGAGTTAAGACAAGGCTTTTAAACACAACACTCTTATGGAAGTATTGTGTCGATAGTTCTTTTCAAGTTATAAACATGGATATCAATCAGTGAGTTTTGGAAGATGATTGTGGGAGCTAGACTGATGATGTTGGAATTAATGGTCTTGCAGGATTGCTGATAAATCACAAGTCTACACCCAGCATGCCTATATGAGACCACTTGGAGTTGGTTTGTTTCTTGTTTATTTATCTTTATTAGATGCACATAATGCTTGCTTGAACCTCTTACTACTATTGTGTTTGGGATTAGCAATTCCTTTTTTCTTACTTCTGGATTTCCTCTAGTGGCAATGGTTTTGGGGATTGACGATGAGTATGGACCTCGTCTCTATAAATGTGATCCTGCTGGTCATTTCTTTGGTCACAAGGTAAGTGACCTTTTAGAATAAAAATCCTTGGGTCTAGAATTTTACATATCAATTTACCTTATGTACCTGTGTCCAAAAATAGGGTTTTTATTGTGGTTCTTAACATTTATTTTCCTGATTAATTTATAATGATTAATATTAAAATAAATATTGTTTCATCTTTTCACTTTAGAAATTAAGGCTTCTGTTGGGAGGATAAGGAAAAATACTTCTATTGTCTTGCTTCCAAGGAATCCTTGCTTCGAATAGCATTTATTTATATACTAGTATGGATTTTTTTTTATTTTTTTTTAAAGTGATGATAAATTGCTTTAAAATGTGTTACATTCTAGTGTTTCGGGAACCATTGCTATTTAGAGTACATTGCACTTGAGCTGCTAGACAATCTACCTGATTTGATATTGGTTGAAGAACGTGGGTTGACTTTTAAAGAATGACACATTCTTTCTTAAGAACAGAGAAAACGATTGTTTTAATTTCTTAGTTGCTCCTATATAACCAACTATACTTGTTTGTTATGTACTCCATCGGTTTAGTTCGTTTTTACCTCTTGAACTTATTATTATTTGGTTAACCACGTGAATAAAACTTCAACAACTATGTGATTTAGGCCACTAGTGCTGGACTTAAGGAGCAGGAGGCTATTAATTTCTTGGAAAAGAAAATGAAGAATGATCCTTCTTTTACTTATGATGAGACTGTGCAGGTAGATCTCATTTCATTTCAAATGTTTAGACCGTCTACCAGTCAAATAGTCATATATGGGAGGAATAACCCGTATTTGTCCACAGTTATTTTTCTTAATAAAGAGAAATGAGGACTTAATGCAACATAATATTTCAGACACGTTATGGTTATGACTGCATTTTGATGTCAATTTCTCTCTTGTTCTTAGACTGCAATTTCTGCTCTTCAATCAGTGCTGCAAGAAGACTTCAAGGCCACTGAGATCGAGGTATTTAAAATTAATTCTCTCTTCTCCAACAAATATGCTTGAGAACCTTAGATCCATAGATTCTATCAAATGGAATTTTACATTATTGATCATAAATCAAAATTCTGATATGACAAGCTAGCTTCCACTATGTTGACAATTCGTTATGTATAATGTTAATTGCCATTGGCAAAGGGTGCGCTGTATTCCACTGTATGTATGTTACTCAAGTCAATCACATCATAATTATGAAGATATAACGCAAATGCATTTATACAACGTTTATAGGTGGGAGTGGTTAGGTCGGATAATCCCATCTTCAGAGTGTTGACCACTGAAGAAGTTGATGAGCATTTGACTGCCATTAGTGAGCGAGATTGATCAATGTGATTAGTATGAAGCTCCCTGGACAAGCATATCACCAACATCCATCGCCTTTATTTCAGCTGTCGGTTATCAATGCATTGTATGCTCTATATAATTCAAGCTCTCGAGGTAGTATTTGCTTTTGAATCGTTGTAGACACGGTGATAATTCCTATTTTGTTTTACCATTACCTCAAAGAACACTCTCCTTTAGAATTTGTATTTTCAGAGGAACTCTCAGTCATGTTACATTATTTAACACATAGAACAAAGTCTCTTTTGGCTATAAACATGATGGGAATGAGATGGAAAGGTTTGTGGATGGCTTGAAACTGTCTTGTATCACAACGGTTGCACACACTTGTATTGATAATTTGACACGTCGCTAACGGGTTGGGAATTGTTCTTAAATGCTCGTGCTATGTAGTGTAAAATGAATTAAGGTAGTAGTGTTGTACTAGCTTTTCAAGGCTGCTAGTAATGATGAGAGGTTGTTAGTTGTTTCTCTGTCTCATAATTTTATTGATTAAAGCAGCAGCGTAGAAAGGAAAAAAACCAAGTTTGTTTGATGGGGGCATAGATTTGATGGGAAATGTATTTTGGAGCATTCGTTGATAAATTAAAAACTATATATTGTTATAATATAAATAATGTCTTTTTCAGCATTGTATGTTAGAAAGCAAAAGCAATAATTTCAACTCCTGATATTGGCAAATCCCCTTGGTCCACTCATTTCTCTCATCATTATTATTATTAGCATAAGATATTAGTGGACACAAAGACCAGCCGACTTTCATAATCAAAGATTCAAATCAGCATCTTTTTTTTATTCAGCATCAACCCTCAGGTATATGCTCCTCCCTTCATGTGATTGTAACGAGATTTCATTGATAAATTAATAAACGTAAATAGATTTCTTCTGTTTGATTAGATTTACTTAGAACTATGAATAATAGTATCACTATTTCTATTAGTATTGGTTAGTGGAGCTCATGTGATTTTGGATTGATCACTCTCAACTATTTAACTAAAAAAAATCAATTCTAGTCTCTTTAACTTTTATGGAAGTAAACAGTTTAGATAATAAAATTTGGTTTGTTACCGTTTAGTCCTTAAACTTTCAATTTTGTGACAGTTTAGTTCCTAAATTTATTATGTAACAGTTTAGTTCCTAAATTTATTATGTATCAGTTTAGTTCTTGAACTTTAAAACCTCTCACAATTGAGTTTTTATCGTAGAAATAAGTGAGAGATGTCTTCCATATATAATTTGATAAATTAGCTAGGGGTTTGATAATTTTATAAAAATAAAAATGCGTATATCATAAAATTGGTATCAAATTTTGATGAATTTTATTTATGTTGGGGACTAAATTGTTACAAATTTAACAATTACAGATTAAATTTTTACCTATCAAAATTTATAGACTATATTTGATACAAAATTGAACATTCAAAGCTAAATTGTTACCATTTAAACTTTAAAGACAAAATCGTTGGTTCTATGAAAGTCTAAAGAAAACGAGACCACTTTTTAGATTACTCTCGATTTGTTACGTTTCCCGAGTCTTAAAAATTATATTACTCATTTCCCAAACCCTATTGTTATTGCTTCCTTTAACCATACTTGACCTAATTTTTGGAAAATACTATTAATTAGTTTTATAATATTACGTATGAACATCGATGACAGAATACTCCCTTCCTTCCTATTTGTGAAAGGTAAGCGGAAACGCCACAATTTCAATTCATACAATCCATTGATATTATTATTATTTTCACATATCTTTTAGTATTAATAGTTTTGTTTTTTATGACACGCGATCCATTTTGAGATTATACTAATAACTAATAATTAATTAGTAGTCCAGAGATTTGATTTGTTATGTTTTAGTTGTAGGTTTGATTTTTTTTCTCTCAAATAATGTATTCCAAATTTACACGTTTTGAAGTTTGTCTTCTTGACGTCATTTTAAATATGTTTTATTAAATTGCTTAAGTAATTTCAAGTTTTAAATTTTATGTTTTTACGTTAAAATAGAAGGCCGCTCGATTTACGAGCAAAACGTTGAGGGGGATTTAGCACCTTGAGCGTACATTAAATCCTCTAATGTCTACTCATGGCATTTGCTATGGATATCCACTTTTTATAAAGTAATTATAATGGGCAACATGTAAAACAACATTTTAAAAAGTTACAAATATTGCAAAAGTCTATCATCGTTGATCTAAACTCTATGGTCGGTAGAAGTCTATAGTTGATAAAATTTGTTACATTTACAATTTTTTTTGAAATGTTGCTTTACATGCTGATATTTTGAATATGGTTGCTATATTTGATTTTTTTACTTAACAAATCATTTTTCAAACAAATTTATGGTTCGATCCCTGACAATGACGCTATTTTTGACGGGGGCAAGGCAAAGAATACGCTTCAAGAAAAGTATTGATAAGGTCACTTATGCAATAGCAATAACATGCTCCAAATGATACAATGAAATAAGGGTAGAATGCTTTGTAAAACCCTTATTTACTAATATGGTACTTGGTAGTGTATCGGCAAGTAGAAACATCATACCCAAAAGAATGAAAAGGAAGAATCAATCTTGAAACTCACTTGAAAAAAATGGTTAGAAACATTCAAGAAAGCATTAAAAGAAATTTCAATTTGTATTAGTTTTCAACTCAAAGCCAATAGTGTGTAAAGATTCAAACAAAGATTAAAGAGAGGTAAAGAGAGATTGAAAATTTATGGACTTGTTAATCGTAGGAAAAATAAAAATTGCAACCAAAATTAATCAAAATTCAAACAAAGATTAAGAAGACTAAAATGGTTTAGATCTATTTAATTTTTTGATTTAAGCAAGAGAATGAAATTTGTTATATTTCGTAAATAGTTAAACTAAATTTCGATTTGGTTAGGTGTATAATTTAGGTAAAATAATAATATCTAGTGGATTGATGCAAAGTAATAGAGTAATAGTGTAGTGAAGAATGGAATGGAAAAAGGAAAAGAAAAAAGAAAAAAGAAAAAAGAAAATACAACTAGGAAAATACGTGGACAAAAGATTTCAAAGGTAGCGGCAGTGTACAAGATTATGGATAACAGGTGGTGGGTCATGATTGGTTGGTTAATTATAGAAGAAAAGAAAAAACCTTCCAAAACAGCACATTTTTGCTAACCCCCCAATTAGTCTGAACCCCGAGATTAACTGCTTAGCTGGCAGTCCCATTATTCAACGGCTCATATTTACCTACAGCGAATTTTGATGACGTGTCCGAACCGAATTTAGATCCTTTTATAAACCCTTCCAACTTTCTTCTTCTTCTTCATTCCTCCTACTATCTCTCCTCCATTACTCCCAAACAAAAACGTGCCCTCTTCTCCTCTTTCTCCCGTTACCTTCTCCCATTTTCACTTCCAAGATCTCCTCCGAATATCGCGAACAATCCGCTTCCATTCTTTTGGGTTATTATCTGATCCGTTGTACAAGACAGATAGAGAGTTTGATTTTCTTGGCGAAAGATTCTGATCGGGAACTCAGTGTTATTTGTCTTTGGGAATTAGTTGAATATTTTGAATTTGAGATGGTTTTCCTCTCTGAAATTTCATCATCAGATGACGAAGAAGGAGTTGGAGAAAAGGAGAGATAGCAGTAGAAGAAGCTGCGAAATTAGGGGGAAGGAGAAGGGAATTCTTTAATATCTGCTTATCTGTTTTTGCTTCTTCTGTTGGTAAGCTAGCTTTCTCATTGATTTTTTTTTTCGTATTCCAATAGGTAATTACGAAATTTTCTAGGGTTTTTTTTTTTTTTTTTTTACATGTTTAGTGAATATTTTGTGATCGTTTTGTTTGTGAAACGCTGTTTAATTTCAGATTCTGTTTGCAGAATCGTTTATAATAATATGGATTTAGAAATTTCTAGGGTTTTGATTTTGATGTTATTTCGAGCTGTTGATATTCATAATTTATGTTTGCAGAATCGCCATGTCTGCTACTGTTCTTAGCGATACAATCCTAGAACCTCAAACAGCATCAACGAAGCTAATCGTTCACATGGAGGCTGAGTTCGTCAAATGCGATTGCTGTGGACTAACGGAAGAGTGTACACCAGCATACATAGAACGAGTTCGTGAGCGTTACAGTGGGAATTGGATCTGTGGTCTCTGTTCTGAAGCAATCAAATACGAAATCCTCCGTTCCGATAGTCTAATCACGGCGGAGGAAGCCTTGGAAAATCACATGAATCTATGCAAGAAATTCACATCGTTGAAACCACCTCCAAATCCTACAGTGCATTTAATTACGGCGATGAGACAGATTCTGAAACGGAGCTTAGATTCTCCTTCCTCACGTGCTCTGAGGTCCATGCCTACAAGTCCGACGAAGAAAGGGTCACGACCTCCGGCGCTAACTCGAACAGGAAGCTGCTTTTCATCTCTATCTGGTTCGTGAATCATCAAAGGTACAGGATTCCAAGGACCACCACCACCACCACCACCATCATCATCACCAAAAACTCAAATCAATCAAACTCAAACTAAATAGGGGAGGATCCAAATAATAATACTTTATATTCCAGAAAAATAAACTTAAATTATTAGGCTAAATTATGCTCTAAACTTCATCTTAATCCATGTTGGTTTTTTTCTTTTTGTCATAATCGGCAAAATTCTAACCATTTTATGGTGTAATTTAGCTTTAATAATGTTAATTAAAGTTGGATTTTTCTGTGCACTCTTCTGTTTCTTTATTCCATTAGTTCATACTTAAGATTTTAGTTTCTTCCTTTTTGAAATTTATGTTCATCGACACTGAGCTGATTTCTCTCTCAAACCAAAAATTCCTTAATTATTTGACAAAGTATAAAATTAATTTATGTTCAATCAAATTTTCTTTAAAATTTGAAATGATTAAGAAAAATTCCTTAATTATTTTGACAAAGCAAATCAATTTCTCACATCTAATTTCATACAAGCTTCCAAATATTTTCAATAAAAATCACTCAACTACTCTCTAAATTTGTCTTTACTCATTTAATAATTAATTAAAACTTTATGATATTTTCTTTATATTTCTATGTATTGAAAAAAAACAAAGCAATTTAATTGTAATTTAATGTTGAATTCTTCCATCCCTTTGTTTGGGAAAAAAAGCATTCATTGGAAATTATTTTTAATAATTGAGGAAATAATAAGAGAAATGATAAGAAGAATAAGGCATATGATAATATCATATTATATTTTTTTCCTTTGAATTTGTCAACTTTTAAAGTAACCATCCCAAGGCATTAGTGGTTGTATTATTGAAACTTAATGATGTGGAATGATTGTTAACTATCAATCATTAACTAAAGTTATTATTATTTTTTAGTATATATTATTATTATTATTTTATAGAAAAAAATGTTTCTTAAAGATAGGTCAATTTCTTATTTATCAAATCATTATCAATTTCCAAGTGATTACCTTTTTTTTTTTTATTATTAAAAAATTGCAATTGACACCCACTTTGTAATATATAGTTGGAATTTACATTCACACTTTCAATAATATTAGGGCAATTCACACATTTTAATAATTAAGTATATTTCATCACTTTTAAAGAAATACCAACGTAACCAAAATCTATTAATATTTAACTCTATTATTGAAAAACTTCTATTAATGATATTGTCTATGGTTTAATTTTGAAAATTAAATCTAAAATTTGATACAAGTTTTAACATATATATATATATATGAAAATTGTATTGGGTGGTAAATTAGTTTAGGTATTTTGCAAAAATATCTTTAAGATTTATCATTTTATGTGTATTATAGACTTAATTATTGTAATTTGTTTTATCATTTTTGTAAGTGTTCCATATATATATATATAAAGTAAGAAATGTATATAAGTAAATATTTATGTGAATAAAAGATTGGAGTGATATATCTTGATAAAATACTTTGCTATATGGTTGGTTTTATCTTCATCTTATGTTAAAAAAAAAGTGAGAATAAAAGAAACAATTGTTCTCCTTTTATCTTATAAGTAAAATGAATATAGACCAATCTTCGAATAACAAAATAAACTAAAATATTTATAAAATATAGTAAAATATTGTTATATTTATCTAGTAGATTGAGACTACTATATATATACAAAATAAACTAAAAAAAAAATATCTCATAGCACTTTGTATATTGCAAATATGACAAGTAATTAATCTTTTAAATTTATTATTTTTGTAATTAAAAAAATTTAGTGACAAACTCTATTATCATAATTTTTTTTTCTATTGTTACAAACGTTTCATGATAGACATAGACAACAACAATATATCTTGATGTATCGTGATCTATCATATAATATATTTGTAAATATATTTTAACTGATTTTATTGTTATTATTATTATTTTGAGGTGGGCTAATCACAGACTTAATACAACGTTTTGGTGGTCATAGCGATCATTACTCCCAAAATTTCCACTAATATGTAGACATAATCATGAAACATTTAGCATTTTTAATTAAATCAAAGAGAAATAAAATAAAAAAGAAATTTATCCAGTCGGAATAATAGCCAAAAACTTCATTAATTAATTAATAATTTTGGAAAAAAGTAACCACTAAATTAAATTACAAATTCAATAAAGCAACAATCATGCTCATCAAAAACAATTAATTTATCAATTTAACTTATCACTACCCTTTCCTTTTCCTTTTCTTTTAAACTCTATCTTTAAAGAAAAATTAAATCAAAATAAATCATAAATTGATTTACTTAGGGAGGCTTTAAGTGGCAACTTACAGATTTAAGGATATAAATGGTATTTTTTTAGTGCTTGTGGATGTGATTTATAATATAGCCTTGGAAATTTCAAGGAATGGGAATGAGAGAATTCACATTATTGAATCAGATACTAAAACCAAAAATAATTCATATTATTATTCTAGAGATGAAAATGCCATTAATTGACAAGTCATTAGTTATCAACTTCAAGTCTTCAACCACTGAAATCTCACTATTTATTTTATCCTATGAAGACATTCTTTTTTTATTTAAGATGGAGACAGCCAGATTGTGAAGGAATTCCCTCTCTTAGTTGGCAGAAATTCCCTTTCCAAAAGGCAAATCACATCTCAGTCAAAGCTGGAACAAGGAGGCTGAAACAACAACCCCTTTCTTCTAAAAAGCAACAGAACGAAGTGAGAAAAGACAGGGAAGAGAACATAAGAAAAAACAGCAAAGATCAAAACAGACCTATCCAAAATTGATTCCTTGTGCTAATGGTAACTCATTCCCATAGTTGATGGTGCTGCAAATGAACAGAATTTATCAGTTGTAAACAATTTTTGGGTTTTGAAGATGGGTTGCATTCATCTTTTAACTTCTGGTTGAACTTTGGTTGGAGATGTTTACGTCGTTTGCTTTATCAAATAGGGAATGTGACTGGTTATTATTCATATATATCTAGAGAGTTGTGTTTATAAGGTTAAGCTATAGTATTGATTATCCGGATATATTGAGAAGGCAGTCATATTTTTGGTATTTAAGAGTCCACGACATATGTTGAACTGTTGTAAATATTTATATATTTTTCTTATCTTTATATAATCATATATTGAGATGGATTTCACGACTTTTAAGGTTAAGTCCAACTAACAAGAATAAGACAATCGGGTGAGTGAATCTACTAATTCTTACATTCAATTTTATTTATTGAAAGAAAGATGGATCCAATAATTGGTTCAAAGCATTATACGTACCAAGTTGAGCGTCGCATGTATTGCTTCCACGAGTCACTTCCTGCTTCACGACCACCTCCAGTGGCTTTTTCTCCTCCAAAAGCACCACCAATTTCGGCTCCATTTGTTGGTATGTTTACATTTACAATACCACAGTCACTCCCATGTGGCCTGCAATGAGTTAAAACCTTACGTATGACATAAACCAGTTAAAGGGATTCACAATCACTCAAGATATGATAATGATGTGAAGTACAGTTGAACAACAGCCAAGGATATTGACATAAAATTGTGTCATGAGCTACAATGAACTTGTTGTTGCATTGGCTTGAAAGAGTTAAAACCACTAACCCAGTCCATTTGAAGATGATCTCAGGTCGACGCGTGAAGATAGAACTGCTTAACCCTTGCGGAACAGAGTTGTTTATTTCGATTGCCTCTTTCAAAGTCTAGGCAAAGAGTTCAGAACAACATGAAAAGTTGGTGATAAGCAAAAGAAAATATATGTTTACAGAGAATTTCTCGAATTTATGAATGGAAGTCCTTAAAAAGCCATCAACGCAAGAGCTCACCTTAAACTTCATGACATAAAGAACTGGAGCAAATAATTCTTCCTTAACAACATTGGCGTTTGGAGAAATTTCAACAATTGTTGGCTCCACAAAGTTTCCCTCCGATTCAATAACTGAACCTCCAATCACAATCTTACCTCCCTGAACATGGTGAAAAACAAAACTCATTTAGAAAATAATGTCAACTACTACACAAAATCACATGCACTGTTGACGGAGCTTGAAACCAAAATCGTACAAGGACTCATAAGGTCAAAAAAGGAGCTAAATAGAAATTAAATGGAAGGAAGTTGCATTTTAGACGTGCCTGAGACTTTATGATCTCGATTCCCTTCTCAAAATTCTTCCTTGAATCTGACGTGTGCAATGGCCCTAGTAAGGTACCTTTCTCAAGAGGATCACCAATTTTTACTTGTTTGTACACATCAACCAATTGATCAAGCACTTTCTGATAGACGCTTTCATGAAGGAGCTACAAGAAAGGGAAATACAAAATTCCAGGTTAGATCCTTTCACTTTGATCCACAGAGTAAATAAGTTTTTTTTTTTTGGCAATTGTGAAAAGTAAATTACCAGCCTTCGGCATGTTGTGCATCGTTGTCCTGCTGTGCCAACAGCGGCGAAGAGAACAGACCGAACAGCAAGTTGGATATCAGCATCATCCATGACAACAATTGCATTATTCCCACTCAACTCAAGCAAGCATTTTCCACATCTCCCATTTACAGTTTGCTGAACCATTAGACCGACCTATACTTTGACAAACAATATTGTTCATCAGTTATCACGGATCTAATAAATTAGAATGGTATGCAGGGTCAAGCACAAGAAAGAAGGACATTTTACCTTGGAACTGCCAGTAAATGAAACCAAAGGAATACGCCTGTCTTTCGCTATTGCCTGCCCGATTTCAGCACCACCACAAAAGGATGTGAAAATCGCGCCTGGTAAGTTGTTCTTTTCCAGAACTCCAGCCACTAACTTTGTCATCGCAATGGTGATTAAGGGGGTTGTTGGAGCACCTTTCCTATAATTCAGGATGGAGTCAGAGACTTGATATTGTATATATTCATGGTGTAAAAAAGATTCAAAACTTCAATGACTGTATTAGATACAATAGATGAGTGTATAGGACCATAAGATATGTTTAGAATATTAATGTGTATAGTAGGAACATTGAGGGAAGTCCTTTGTAAGCTAAGTAGAAAAGGGTGTATGCAGAGACTACGTTGGAAGGCCTGGAAGTAGAGAAAGGTAGATAACTCTCAAATTTTCCCTAAAGTTGGACGTTTTTAAGACTTGAAGATTTTTTTCCACTTTAATTAACTCAGAAACTAACTTCTTGCAAGAAAAAAAAAAGTAGCAACATAACTATTAACTAGGCTAGTTTTTGGTATTTTCCTTTGAGTTTGGAATGCCATTGATAATTCCCCTCCTCTATTGTTAGTAATTTTTGAGAATATACCATTGTGATTGTGGTCGAGATTTGAACTTCCTACCTTTAGGATAGTTACTGATGCCTTAACTTTGGAGCTATTCTTATGTTTGCTCCCTTTCCCTATTTGTATTTTCCATACTTGAACGAATAGTTGATTTCTTTTTCATATATATATACAACAGGAACAGCTTTTAAAAGTTTTCATTTAAGAGCATAAGATGGTTTTTATATGCTATTAAAGTTGGGGCACAACATTTATGAGAAAAAAGAGTGACCTCAATATCCAACATGAACTTATATACACAATAATGTCCCTGTCAAAATCAGCTCATTTCAAGCCATTTTAGATCAAGGGGTGGAGCTAGAACTTTTAAGAGGGGGAAACTTTTACCTTCTAATTTCTTATATATTATAATATTTAGATTAGAAAGGATTTTAGGGGTCAATCAAAAAGATAAATTATAAATCTTAATATTTAGAACGATTTTCTAACTTAAGGCAAGCCTATGCCTTCATTCTTTACTCTTCCCCTGTGCTTTCTAGATCATTTTTCTTCTTTCCTCCTAAAATGTCCTGCCACCAAAGCACCAATCAATTGGAAAAAGTATATAACTTACCAAACAACGCAGTTCCCACAAACTAGTGCAATGCAAGCATTCCAACCTGTGTGGCAATAATCAAGACAAGATTACAGAACTTATCTTCAAAGAAGATTGCAGTACATATTGTATTAAAGTAAATTGATATTTTTTGAAAAATACAGAGAAAATATTTAAGGTGACTTAGACCACTCTTTTAAGGAATATCAAGAAAAAGGTTAAGACTCTTTGTAGTGATATAACATTTCTATTACAGGCGACTGTCCATGTGACTCCCTCTAAAGTACAAAATTGAATGCAATAAAACATCATAAAGATCCATACTTCACATTGGTATAAAGATATAATCATGTAATTTTTAGTTGAATGACTAACCAAGAACAGCACAAGGAAAGTTGAAAGCTGTAATAACGCCAACTATTCCAAGAGGGTTCCACATCTGTGCACATAATTCATATTCAGAAAGGAAAATTTATGACGGTCCTTACAGATGAATTTAACAGAAAAAGAAAACGCACCTCCATCATCATATGATTGGGGCCTGTTAAAAAGTAAATATAATTAGAAATTTTATTTGAAGTCATTGGAAACCCAATGAATATGAATTTAAGTTTAAAGAAGGAACTTACGCTCGGATGGTATTATTGATCCATTAAGTTGTCGACTCAGACCAACAGAAAAGTCACACATGTCAATAATTTCCTGCAACAATAACTCAATTATTAACGGGGTAAAATATCTACAGCATAAGATTGTGAGTTATAGCACAGAACATGTATACACACGAGGCTGAAGAAGGAGGAATAAACTGATAAGTGATACAGACCATCAACCTGCCTATGGCCATCCACACACTCATATAAAGGAAGCTTTAAGCCAATAATGTATGGAATTTATTGTACTTCTGTCCTTAAGAAGAAACATACCTGAACTTCTCCTATCCCTTCGGGGAGTATCTTTCCCATCTCAAGTGACACGAGGCGACCAAGCTGATGGAGTTTAGCTCTCAGTGCATCTCCTATCTGTCTTACAATATCTCCTCTTTTGGGTGCAGGAACCTATAACATATGAAAAGAAAAACAGGAGAAGGCCAATTCTGAAGCTTGGGAAGAATGTGCCATCAGAATAATAAATATTTAAACAAAGTCCAAAGAAAAAGAATGTTGTTGCCCACACTGAGATGTTTCTAAACAATAGTCCAATGGGAATTAATGTTGGGTTTATCCCAAGGCAATCATACCTGCATCCATATTTTTGCCGCTTCACTGCATGCCTGCATGCCCTCCTCATAATCTTGAGTGGAAGCCTCCACTACTTCTGCAATTACCTAGTAAAAAAGAGACGATTTGCCTTGTTAAACTCAAACAAAAATAAGTAAATTCAACAAATCGCAGATCCCATTAGAAATTTAGACAGCAAAATGGATGCCAATAAGGATAATACTTTTGGACATATAATACTCAGTGTTCTAGTACTAAAACATTATGAGTGTCTGTCAACGTCTGACTGGCTAAAAGCCATAAATCACAATTCTCTGTCTCAAACTGTACAGACCGATCATCTGCTGTGTTATTTGGTCTCTGAGGAGCTGCATCTATACCCATTAAAAACGGTTACGAGTAAAATAATCTTCATACAAAATCCTAAAACAGAGTAGTTTTGTGAATGCTTATTAAGGTAGACTTGGTCATATCCTTAAAATCCAATATTGAAGGTCACACACTATCCTACACAAAACCCTAAAATACACTACTTCTTGGCCAAAAGAATAAAAGTTACGTTGTTTTGAAACTGCGTTGGTTTCTCAGTCCCCAAATGTCACAAGAAAATGGTTGAAGTAGAGCACATAGACATGTACTGGCAATTATAGAACAATCTTTACTTGCTAATTCCTTACACTTGAAAATGTAGGTTTGCAGGACACTTTCTCCTATAATTGTAATAATTTATAGAAATAAGAATAATTGAAATGCAATAATAAAACTGCCCAAAGAAAAAGAAGCAACGATAATATGATTAATCCACGCATTGACTGTGCATGCAGGGAATGTTCCTCAGAGAAAAAGTAATAGTCAGCCAGCAGTCAGAAAATTCATAAACTAATAGACATTGGACTTCTATAAATGAAGCCAGAAATATCTTCATAACCTTAGAATTCAACGATGACACAGTTGCACAACCTATATAACAGATCTCATTTAAGTAGGGTCATAGAAATAACTTCATAATAATAATCGAATTTTCTTCACCGAAACACGGTAAACTAAAATTTCAGCGAAGACTCCACAGCTCCGTATAGAGTTGAGTTGGTATCAAAGGAAGCATCCAAAAGAAGAGAATGTAAAATGGCCGAGACTAAGGACAGAAACAAAAAAAAATGCAGCTAAATGCTATTTTACAAAAACGAAATATGAATTAGAAGAACAAGATAGACAAATACTGTTCCGATCGTTTAATCAAATAGAAACCTGATTATTAGCAGGATTCGAAGAGGAAACTACTGGCCCATTTCCCTTCCATGCGCCATTAACGTAACACCCCAAATTACGAGAACCAAGACCGATCTCAGTCAAGAATCCATACTCCTTAGACAAACCCATCTCTGCAAAACTAAAATCTCTTCTTAAAACCCACGAGAAATTGAACCGATTCGAAAAGTTCTTAAGAAATGGAATGAATTACCTGCAAGAGATCAAACCCAGAGAGAAAATGGAAGTAATGTAACCGTAGAGAATTAACGATTGAAAACTGAAAAAAAAACACACACAATGCAACAAATAAATATCAGAGAGACGTGCAAGAATCGAAAACGTTCAAGATTGGGATAAACTCCAATTTGTCCATTTTGATAATTGGTTAAACTTTAACAATAATAATGATATTCCTTAAAAAGGAAGAAAAATTAGAGTTGGCTTTTGGAGAATCAATTGAACACAAAAGTTCCTCGAATTCTTGGAGATAGACGGGTTTCTAATTGGGAAAATGCTCATATTTCTTGAGAATTTACCTTCTTTGGTTGAAAGAATTTGTAGTTCCTAATGGATTTGATTCAAATTTTGCTTAGGAAATGTGTAATGCGATGGAATGATTGGGTGTTACACAGTTAGCTTGATGTTTCTATTAATGGAAGATGCGACTTCTTCTCTTGAATATAAGCCAATGAAACGACATGTCGTATTTGGTTGAGTTTTTATTTATTTATCTCAATATAACCATAGAGACAAAGATCGAACCTCTCATCTATCAAATGAAAAGTATTAATTACGATTGGGTTAAGCTCTCTGTAGTTACAAATCTGCAATTATACCTTCAAACTTTTAGTCGTAAAAATTAAGCTATCAAACTTATTTAATTGGAGAAACGTTTATATAAGTTTAGGATGAACTCTTATTTTTTGGTCTAAGTTCTGCAACTATTGTTAATTTGAAAGCTCGATTTTAACACTTGTTATTGTTGTTGTTTTGTAACAGATAGAATGAAAGAATCAAACATCTAATTTTAAAAGTTGATATAAAAGTAATATGTTAATTGAGATCGAATATTATGATTTATATTTTGTTGCTTTTTCTAGGAAGGTTTTTTCTTTTTAAATTTAACTTATATGAAACAAATATATATATTTATAGCTTTTATGGAATGGACTAAGTATATATAGCTTTTATAGAATGAAGTTGTTACTTTTTAGTTTTATTCATATCTTTGTTTGAAAAGAAGACAAAATAGTATATGTGAAATAAGAGCATTTTAAACTGAGGTCTTTTTTTAAATAAAAAAATTGACAAACTATTAACCATCGATAAAATATTTTGTCAAATATTATATTTTTTATTATTATTTTTTAAAAAATTATATAATATATTGAAACTATTTATAAAATATAGCAAAATTCATCATACTCTTTATAATTTATTAAAAATTTATTTAAAAAAAGAGTATTTAAAGACTATTTGAAAAGATATGGGTTTTGTTATGTTCCTATGGGTTGCCTTTTAAGGAAATTGTAACACAAAATGAATAATTAGTAAATAAACTTGGTCAACTATTAGGTTTGCAACTCGAAATATTACACTTCTTTTAATTCTAATCCTATTTTATTCCAATTTTTTTTTTTTTTTTTATCAAAACTTGTTACATTTCTTATATAATTTCAATTTTTTTAGTTTGATATGTAATTTCTTAGAAAATTGGTTTAAATAATACAACTTTTGAAAATATTTACGACATACCAAGATAAACTACTATATGTATTAAAATAACACTAACATTTTTATAATATAATTTTTTTATACATGTATTTATTTATTTTTCTTTTTTCTTTTCTGATTTAGATTTTAGAATGCATGTTTGATTATTACTTTTGTTTGGATTTTGAAATGCATGCTGGATTATTTTTAATCAATTTTTATGATTGATTTAATTTAAGAAAAATGGTTGAAAATAAAACATTTGACAAAATATTTACATTTTATAAAAAAATAAAATAAAATGTAATGAATTTTATCTTTTACTAGTTTTGTTATATGAAGTGTAATAGTTTGTCAATTTTTTCTACTTTAAAAAATTCCTTTATTTAACTTTATAACGTAAAAATGACATTTTTTTTCTCGAAAGGAGAGAGACAAAAAAGATTCTCTTACTAAGAAGATATAAAGGGTAAAGTGGTCTTTTACCAAAAATTGAAAATAAAAAATATTGCCCACTCCTTTGAGAAAATTGTGTATTTTACATGGAACTTTTACAAAAATAGCAAAAAAAATTATGATAATATAACTCATGTCACAACATTTTATAAATTTGCAAAAGTAGCAGATTTAAAAGTGATGACACTTTGATAGCCGTATGATTACCGTCTGATAGTCCTCTAATAGCCGTCTGATATTACTAATTTTGTCATATTCGCAATATGTAAAAAAATGGTGTCATGAGCTGTTTTTCTAAATGTTTTTGTTGTTTGATGCAATTTTTAATTATATGTAACATAACAAACGAATATAACAAAAGAAATATAAAAATTTGTGAGTGAGAAATAAAATTATCATTAGTTTTGATGTTGAATCAATGAATACGTGAAAACAATAACTATATCTAAAATGAATTTTATAGGAGGCGCAAATTTATATAACAGGATAATATAGGACAATAATTTTTAGATCTATGTCAATATTATAGTCTCTTAACTTTAAAAATGTTTAACAAGTTTATGAAGTTTTAAATTCTCTATCGTATAGAAAAGTATTAAAAACTAGATGTCATATTAGGCATTAAATTTCAAATGTTCCTTCAAATTTAATATTTTAAAAAAATATAAATAGTTTCAATGTTTGGCTTGAGAGATTTATAGCTTGTTCTTGAAAGTAAACTGATCTCAAGGGCTTTGCAGGTTATTTTCGAATTTTGATTTATCTCCAAAGCTTTACAACTTGTTATTGGATGCCGATATTTTGTTTTGTGCTATCTAGCAGTATGTTCTTCAACTCGATATATCCAGGAGCTTTGCATCTTGTTTCTAAAACATGACTCATGTGATAGATCCTCTAGTTTTCTTGGTTTGACGTTTACACTTAATTTGAGGTAGCACTTGAAGTTGAAGTCTTAAAAAAATAATGTTTGTAAGTTCAAACGTTAGTCTTTCAAGAGATTAGAGAGTGTTTGATTGCGGGAAGAATTCATTTATCTATGATTTTAAATCCTCGAACAAGGTTTTTTCTATGTATAGTTATCGTGTGGCCACATATTTTCTTTCAGTATACCATTTTCACTTAACAATGGACTAAAAGTTCAAAGTCATTCTCAATACTATACTTATCCGTCTTTTAATCAATCATTTTATTAAAGAATCATCGTATTGTCTCAAATAATCCAATTTTTTTAACAAAAATTATTTGAGATAAAAATATTAATACTATTGCAATGTATTATATAATTATAATTATTATTCTCTAAGTTACCAAATATTCAAGTATATCTAATTATAAAAAGAAATCAATGTATATCTGAAAATTGACTCTTGAGATCTTTATTGCATGATTCACGTTATGGGGAAGATTCTCCCCGTCCAAAAAGATACTTCATCTGAAGACGTGTCATCTTTTCATTGGTTATTCTTTTCTAGGTATCTACATTATGGGTCCCTCCCCATGCCATTCGACAAATGGGCCAAACTATTATTGGGCGAATAATAAAATTTGGAAAATAATGGATAATGAAGTTAGTGTTTATTTGGTATCTTAAACTAATCGGAAATAATAGAAAAAGTGTAATTGATTGTAATTTTAGGAATAATAATTAAGGATACGAGAAATGTTTAAAAATAGTAGATTTTATAAAATATTTACAAACTATAGCAAATTCTATAACTGATAGTCATTGATATGTTATAGTGATAGAAAACTAATGATAGAATCTAAATTTTTCTATAACTTGTAAATATTTTAATTTATTTTGTTATTTTTAAAAATGTTCCTAAGAATATAGTAATATTTTAAAAAATTTGTAAATATAGCAAAACTATAATTAATAGACTTGTATCACTGATAGACTCGTATGATCTATTAGTGATAGACCAATATTTGCAACATGGTCCATCGGTGATAGACTTATATCGTTGATAGAATTTGACAAATTTTGCTATATTTGCAAATTTTTAAAATGTTGTTATACACTCCATTACTCGTATGATCTAGATTACGATCCGTATTCTGGTTACGATATACTAGATCCCTATTTGGATTCCCAACCGGGATGAACAATAGGTTTTACTTTTAGTTTTATTTTTATTTTTATATTTATTTTTATCTTCAATTCTAGTTGTAAATTTTAGTAAAAAAAAAAAATCGTTTTTAATTTTTTTGAGTCGTGTTAATAAAGTCCAGTATATCCAGTATGTAACAGGTAATCGTCGATTTTAGTGATCTCCGATTGAAGGGGAGGGGATGTAGATGGTAGGTGACTGAAGTGGAATGACCAACCACGGGCCAGTGCTTTTAGGCAGCGATTGATTCCGGTTAGCAATGCTTACCGCGACCGACCGATCCAGAGAGAAGAGAATGCTTGGGCAGTGAATGGCGGGGTAGCCGAAAGTAAGTCCCTGGATGTATTCTCCGATCAAAGCATCAACAGCAGTCGCATGGTAAGCGCAATCATGGCCATTCAGACAAAACCGGGTGACATCACCACCAAGATAGAAGAAATTACGAAGATAGACTCGAGGACAGCTGCAGACATATCTTTTTCGCTTTACTTTAAGTTTTTGTCATTTTGTAATAATTATGTTTAGTAATTATATTTACTTTGCTTTTATGTTTTTGTCGTTTTGTATTCATTACGAAAAGATAAGGATAAGTGGGGGTCCTGTCCCACCCAAATCTTATCGTAATTGTATTTCCTTTCAAAAGAAAGATTCCAAATAGATAAGATGCCAGTCAGGGGTCTTGTCCTGTCGGCCACTCTCTTTGTCTTTCTCTTTGTTGTATCAATTTGAGGACACGTGTATTAACCTTTATAGATAAGCCTAAATCTCGGCGAGAGGTTTGTTTATCTATAAGAGGGCGCGCTGTTTCCTCCGTAATATTTATCTCTTCTTTCTCTCATGGAGTAAACTCTTCTCTGAATCCGGGAAAGATGATAGATAATGAAGTTAGTGTTTATTTGGTATCTGAAACTAATCGGAAATAATAGAAAAAGTGTAATTGATTGTAATTTTAGGAATAATAATTAAGGATACGAGAAATGTTTAAAAATAGTAGATTTTATAAAATATTTACAAACTATAGCAAATTCTATCACTGATAGTCATTGATATGTTATAGTGATAGAAAACTAGTGATAGAATCTAAATTTTTCTATAACTTGTAAATATTTTAATTTATTTTGTTATTTTTAAAAATGTTCCTAAGAATATAGTAATATTTTAAAAAATTTGTAAATATAGCAAAACTATAATTGATAGACTTGTATCACTGATAGACTCGTATGATCTATTAGTGATAGACTCATATTTGCAACATGGTCCATCGGTGATAGACTCATATCGTTGATAGAATTTGACAAATTTTGCTATATTTGCAAATTTTTAAAATGTTGTTATACACTCCATTACTTTGAATTCAATAGTTAAATTTGTAACTATCCCTAAATAATATGAAGTAAATTGCCACGAATATCATCGATGTTAAGCCAATAAATATTGTTATGGTTTTGGATAAAAAGGGTTTCTATTGCATATGAAGGAGTTTTATTATTAATACAACTAATAATATGTAATTGCAACTTGAACTGTTAACCCAATATGTCATGTCAATTTTTTTTTGTTACAAACTTGGTGGAGAAACTAAAGTGTTCTTTTGAAACTTGAGAACCAAACAGATGTTACCTTCAAACTCGAGGGAAATTCAATATTTTTAGATGACACGTAGGCGCATGAACCTATCCAACCTAATGGCATAAATTAATATTATCTATAAATAATAATGGAAAAACAGAATAATCTGACGTGGAAAGAAATGGTCCATTTAAAGTTGTAATTAGGTTTATTATTTTATTTATTTATTACGTCTTCACTTTCCTTCCCACTTCTTATCCCCAAATTAATTGAAGAACAGAGTTTCCTCTTCAATGGCGAATTTCCATCTCCCTTCTTCTTCATTTTTCTTCTTCTTCTTCTTCCTTTTCTGTTTCTTCCCTCTGGTTTTCTCTCGATCGCTGGAAAATCAAGAAACATACATCGTTCATGTCTCTAAATCGGAGAAGCCTTCTTTATTCTCCTCTCATCATCACTGGCACTCTTCCATCCTTGACTCACTCTCTTCTTCACCTCATCCGAGCAAGCTTCTTTACAACTACGAGCGTGCCGCTAATGGCTTCTCCGCACGAATCACGATTGCTCAGGCCGAGGAGCTGCGTCGTGTTCCAGGTATTATTTCGGTGATTCCTGATCAGATCCGTCAGCTTCATACCACTCGGACGCCTCATTTCTTGGGCTTGGCAGATAACCTAGGGCTCTGGGCTGACACGAATTATGCCGATGATGTGATTATTGGTGTTCTTGATACTGGAATTTGGCCGGAGAGACCGAGTTTTTCTGATGAAGGTTTGTCTCCGGTTCCGGCAAGATGGAAAGGTACTTGCGATACTGGGGAGGGAGTTTCGGCTTTTGCTTGCAATCGGAAGATTATTGGTGCAAGAGCGTATTTTTACGGATATGAGTCTAATTTAAGAGGATCGCTGAAAGTTTCTTCGGATTTCAAATCTGCTAGAGATACGGACGGCCATGGAACTCATACGGCTTCAACTGCTGCAGGTTCGTTCGTTAACAATGCTAGTTTTTTCCAGTACGCTCGTGGTGAAGCCAGAGGTATGGCGAGTAGAGCTCGTATCGCTGCCTACAAGATCTGCTGGGAATTTGGCTGTTACGACTCTGATATACTTGCCGCTATGGATCAGGCGATTTCCGATGGCGTCGACGTCATCTCTCTCTCAGTAGGATCCTCCGGTCGTGCCCCTGCGTATTATCGAGACTCCATTGCAATCGGCGCGTTTGGCGCAATGCAGCACGGCGTCGTTGTTTCTTGCTCCGCCGGCAACTCCGGTCCTGGTCCTTACACGGCTGTGAACATCGCTCCTTGGATCCTCACCGTTGGTGCCTCCACAATCGATAGAGAGTTTCTTGCTGATGTCATTCTTGGAGACGGTAGGGCTTTTACCGGCGTTTCGCTTTACTCCGGTGATCCTCTTGGCGATTCCAAGCTTCAGTTGGTCTATGGTGGAGATTGCGGTAGCAGGTATTGTTATTCTGGATCCCTTGATTCGTCGAAAGTCGCTGGAAAAATTGTCGTGTGCGATCGAGGAGGGAACGCCAGAGTCGCCAAAGGAGGCGCAGTGAAATCCGCTGGCGGTCTTGGTATGGTACTAGCGAACACGGAGGAAAACGGCGAAGAACTCTTAGCAGACGCCCATCTTATTCCAGGAACAATGGTCGGTGCAATCGCCGGCAACAAGCTTCGAGACTACATTCATACAGATCCGAACCCAACTGCTACAATCGTGTTTCGCGGAACTGTCATTGGCGATTCACCGCCAGCTCCTAGAGTCGCTGCCTTCTCCAGCCGGGGTCCGAACTACCGGACTGCAGAGATTCTAAAACCAGACGTTATAGCTCCGGGAGTTAACATTTTGGCCGGCTGGAGCGGCTACAGCAGTCCCACCGGTCTAAACATCGATCCTCGAAGAGTCGAGTTCAATATCATCTCCGGAACTTCAATGTCTTGCCCTCATGTCAGTGGCGTCGCCGCCTTACTCCGAAAGGCTTTTCCGACGTGGTCACCGGCTGCAATCAAATCTGCTCTGATCACCACTTCTTATTCTTTGGACAGTTCCGGCAAACCAATAAAAGATCTCTCCACAAGCGAAGAATCAAATCCATTCGTCCATGGCGCCGGCCATATCGATCCCAACCAAGCTCTGAATCCAGGCTTGATTTATGATCTCACTCCTCAAGATTACGTTTCATTTCTCTGCTCAATTGGTTACGATTCTAAACAAATAGCTGTTTTCGTGAAGGGTTCTTCATACTTCCAACTTTGTGAACACAAGCTGACCAACCCCGGCAACCTGAATTACCCATCTTTCTCCGTCGTGTTCGACGACGAGGAGATGGTGAAATACACAAGAACAGTGACAAATGTAGGAGATGAAACTGAAGTTGTTTATGAAGTGAAAGTAGAAGCTCCACAAGGTGTTGAAATCAGTGTTGTTCCAAACAAGCTGGAGTTCAATAAAGAGAAGACAACACAGTCTTATGAGATCACATTCACCAAAATCAATGGATTCAAGGAATCAGCAAGCTTTGGATCAATTCAATGGAGTGATGGAATCCACAGTGTTAGGAGTCCAATCGCTGTGTCCTTTAAGACTGGAGGATCCATAGCTTCGATGTAAGTTGGGTATTTGTTGGTTTTTGAATTTTGAATTAGGATATTTAATAGTGCAATACTTTGGTGGTTTCCGCCATTGTTGGTGGCCACCCAAATCTCCTCTTTCTGTACAGTGTACAATATGGAGGAGATTGCAACTGTTCATTTGGAATACTCCTCCAATGGAATAATAATACTAAACTTTATAATAATATTCGTTAATGATAGCTTCATCTCTTAATTTGAAACCCAATGGCTACACTTCATAATGGTTAGTATTTGGTAAGCCATTATAAATAGACTATTAGTCTTGTTACGTTAATCGTTAATCTCCGTTAAAATGGATTCTTGAATATCGTGCTAATTATTTTAGTCAATCTTCAAAGGTTAAATTTAAGATTCATTATGGATTAAAATTGAATTATTGAGAATATAGGGACTAAAGTTAAAGCAAATTTTAAAATATAAGAACGAGAATAAAAGTTTAACCTTAATTCATCCCGATTTAAATTTATTTCAAGTGTTTTTTCTTTGTCAAAATCTACTCTTTATTCATATATACTCTATAGTTCAACACTTTTTACTCTCTCAATTTTACTAGAACTCACTTAAATCGATTAAGACATCTGAGAACTAGAAATTTTGAGCCAATTCCAAAGAAACATGAATGACTCATTGAATTCTAAAGCATATAGAGAAAAAATTGCATCCAAGTTCTGTTTGGAAGACAAAATTTGAGAATGAGATGATTTTTTCACATACAATTTCTTTTAGCCTTTTTTGTTTTTTCAATTTGATTTATATGACTAATTGTATTAGTAACGTGTGTTATGAATTCAAGCTAAAACTGATCCATAATCATGAAGATTAGATCCAAACTGTACTGAAACAACACTCGTCTATAAAAACATACTAAAGTCTCTCTCATCTTAATATGATGTTTGATCATTTAATTCGCGTGTGACTCTTTTTTTAAGACTACTTCTTAATGCTACGTCAAATGGTGTGAATTTATCTGTTAAGAGCCAATTCTAACGTTAAGATTTGTAGTTTTTTATTTTAACTTTTTTAAAACAACAATAATAAAATTGCAAGACTTTTTAAAACTGAATTAAAATGATTTGAGTCACATTCATGTTTTAGGTGAGCCAAGTCAACTACAGAAATTAGGTGAGAATTGTGTATCAATCAATGTCACATATTGTTAAAAGTTCTACTACTATATGAGATTAGAACGAATCTAATATTTTGACAAATGGAAAAAGAACTCATTCTCAAATTTTATATAAAGAGTAAACACTAAGCAACAACAAAGCAAACGAGCGTGAAAGATGGCACTATATTATAATAAATATAACTCCTAAACTTTCATAAATGTTTCAAAACTATCATTGAAGTAAAAATCTTAAATTACACCATAAAATGATGTGACAAAGTCAAATTTTCATGCTATGTCACACATAAACCACACCATTTCACTCCAAAGATATTTTTGAAACGTTTATAAAAGTTCAAAGATAATCTTGCAACTTTGAAATTATAATACTTTTTTTTTAAATAATGATAAATTTCGATGAGATTAGTTATAACTTTAACCTATAATTTGACTCAATAGCTAGAAGATAAGTATGAATAAGTAAATTATAAGCTACCAAAATGAACGTTTTAAAAATGTTATGAAGCAAAATGAAACATAAATGACAAAAAAAAGTTTTTTTTAAAAAAATTGATTAACTATTTATCTTCTATAGAACAAAACAACTAAAAACAAAATTTATTACACTTGATTTTGTGTAAATATTTTATCAAAAGTTCAATTTTTTTACCATTTTTTTTTAAAAAAAAGTTGAATTAAAAAATGTTATTTAAAATAAATTGGATCCAAGAGGTGAATGAGTACTATTGATAACTTGTAAGAAAATCAAATTGAACTCATTTTTAATTAAAAAAATTCCTAGATCTAAATTATTATTAATAAACAAAACCCACTTGCAAAAAAAAAAAATCAATTATCATCAGTTGTTTTATTTAAAAAAAAAAAACATTTTTGACAAAAATCCAAAGAAATCCCCAAAACCACAAAGGGAAATTTAATATATAAATAAGGGAAGAAGCCCTCAAGCCTTTCTCACACACACACTCTCTTTCCAAATGGCTTTTTCTTGCGAATTAGAGGCGGAAGATGAGGCCAAATCCCTCCTCCGCTCCGGCTACCGTCGTCCCTCACGGCGCTGGATCCTTCTACGGCGGAAGAAGCTTCCGACGGCCCGTCTCGGCGGAAGAAGGCCGCCAAGAACGGCGGCTATTTGGAGGTCAATGAAAGAAATTAAAATGAGAAAGTGGGCGATGACGATGACGAATAAGGTCCGATGCAAAGACATTTCCGGCTTCAATGCTTTTCTTAGAAAGATTCTATTGGAGATTTCTTTAGCTATTCCTCTTCTTGGCGTTTCCCTCTCTATTTAACTCTATACCTCTTTTTATGTAGTACTGATCATCGACTCCATCCTTCCACTGAACTTGAAAGTACTGTTTGAATCTCTCTCTTTTTTTTTTTTATAGCTTTTCAGTACAAACAAATTAGTTTAAATTTGCTCATAGACTTTCTTCAAAATCATTTCAACACTCTTACCATTTGCTATCACTATATCTCAACAATTTCTGATCACTACTCGACCTCTTAGTTAGATTATATTCCAACCCATATGAGATTCTGACAAACCATTGGTAAAAATATAAACAAAATGTTCAGAAACTTTCAAAAGGGTTTATTAATTTTAAACTTTTCCATTTTTGGCCAAACTTTTAACAAAGTATTGTTTTGGTCATTTTGTGTTAATACAAATATGATCTCAAGTTAGATAAGTTGGAGATGAACGTTGAGCCAAGCAGATTTGAATATGTATATATTGATCATGTGTATGTATGGGTGTATTGTAGAAAAGGTTGTTAATAATATGATGGATTTCACACAATCCTTTTTGTTCATTTGGTTTCCATACATGTATTAATATTTTATTGTTCATCAAATTTGTTTTAGATATGAAAAAGAATAATATTACAAATGGTAGAAATTTAATTTAATCACCATCTATTTCGTAACACCATATTTGAAGAAGTCTATGCATTATTAATAAATTTAAGATAGAGTTTAGTTGACTTAAATTATAAGTTTCACGAATGATGATATTTTGTCGAAAAGTTTAAATAATAGTGTAAATTGATATGATGTAAAATTTTGGAGGTATAATTTGATATTTTTTTATAAATTTAGTTAAATCGACTTAAACAAAAAGTGAGTTAAAACGGCCGTTCGGATTTTGTCATCAACTTTTTGTCAATATTGAAAATGTTTTGGGACTTAATTGATGGTTAAAGAAATGGAGAAATTAAGGGTTTGAAGAGTTTAAGATAACTTATAAACTAAGTCAATGAGTTAGCACATTATTATTTATATGTGACTCAAATATGAGTAATTTAATTTGTAACACAATGTTATTTATTGTACGACTTCGTTAAAATAATCTATTATGTTACCCCAATTATATTACTATATCTTATATCATATTTTATACATTCAATTATAACTTTAAAAATGCAGAGGAATTTGATCATAACCAATCTTTTGGTTCATATATTTTAAAATTTGTTAAGTTTAGTTCATGTACTTTCAAATGTTCAATTTTAGTTCTTGAATTTTTAATAAATCTTAAATTTAGTCTTTACTATTAATTTATTGTATATATTGTGTTTATTTTCATGAAAATTATTACGATTATTCAATAAATTTCAATAAAAATTAGAATCAAAAGACCAAATTTAAAATTTACTTAACCGTACAAGAAAGAAAAATTGAAAATTTTAAACATTAAGAAGTATACAAACTAAAATTTGAACAAATTTAAAAGTACATTAACAAACTATTAATTAATTAATAAGTGATGTAGTTATGTTCATATAATGACATTTGATTTATTTGTCAAACTAATTAAAAATATTAATTAATTACCATTCTCATCCGATCTTTATTGATGATGGATGGATGGATGGATATATATTAATCTTCTAAAAATAATAAAAGAAATTGTACATTAATATATATGTAAAAAGATTGCTATTGTGGGTTTTTGATTTGGAATGATCTCATGAAATTATATATTTTAATTTTAAATGAAGAAATTTTGTTTTAGTTTATATTCAACGATGGAAATGGATATGTAAAGCATTTTCCTTTACAAACCCTTAAAAATTCTCCAATGGGATGGGCTCGAAGTTATCCAAAAATGTCTCAAGGCCCAAAGTCTATCTGGGTTTAACATCCTGAAAATTCTCGAGGCTCAAGTTCTATTGGACTTCACGTTCTATCGAAGTTCCTCTAGGCCCCCAATCATGTAGGGCTTCACGTGTAGATATAGTTCCTTAACGAGGCCCAAATTCTTATGGACTTCAGGTTCTACTCAAGCTTTCCCAAAGGCCCAAGGTCTTCATCTTCGTTAAAAGTTAGGAATGGGCTTCACGTTCTAAATTCCTCGAGGCCCAAATCATGTAGGGCTTCACGTGTTGACATAGTTACCTAACGAGGCCCAAATCCTTATGGACTTGAGGTTCTACTCAAGCTTTCCTCAAGGCCCAAGTTCTTCATCTTCGTTAAAAGTGAGGAATGGGCTTCACGTTCTATCAAAGTTCCCCGAGGCCCAAATCATATAGGGCTTCACGTGTAGACATAGTTCCGCAACGAGGCTCAAATCCTCATGGGCTCAGGTTCTACTCAAGCTTTCCCCAAGGCCCAAGTTCTTCATCTCCGTTAAAAGTGAGGAATCAATATGTATTTAAGGGCTTTCTAAGACTTATATTTCATTAATGTTTATTTACATGAATGTCTAACATTCTTCAATAATTACAATCAAATTAGGGCACAATTGCTATTTAGATCCTATACTACAATTAATTTAAGTATATTCATTAGGAAACTCGAAAAATAACTTATTTTAAGTATCTTGATCATTCTTGAAAATTTTTGAAAAAATTAAAATGATTTGCAAATAAACCCACCGTTCCTCTCTCACTACCGTTTTAAAAAAAAAATCTCATAACGTCTCTACCTTTTATTTTTTTAATATATTGAGTACATTTAAGGTATTGATATAGTCAAAACTACATTTGATTTTTTAAAAATATATTATATTATATTTAAGGCATATACTATAGTCATTATTTAGATCATTTAGGGTATATTGCATTATATTGAGGGTTATGTTTTAAGGATAATTGTCTCTCAATCTCAATGAATATCATTCCATCATGCAATTCAATCTTCTTGTAAAAAACCTTGACGAGGACAAGCACAACATCTTTTATACAAATATTTACATGTACATGAAAATTTAATACCACGCAAACAACATACCTCTTGATGAAGAAACATCTCTTCTACTTAGAGTTTGTAAGCGCTCATTCTTATTCTTAATTTTAATTAAATAATAGCAACACTCATACATGTGTGTTTAATGTTTAATTATAAAATAAGAGAAGAATTAGTTGACTTAGTTGACTATGAGGAAGCAATAATTGTGAAGTTGTGATGATTAAAGATTATGACTTTTCAAAAAAAGAAAAAAGACAATCAAATAGAAAAAAAGGTGGAAATTTGTTGCACCCCAAAAAGAAAAACTTTTTTTTTTTAAAAAAAAGAAAAGTGAATTATTGAGGGGAAAAAAGGACAAAAACGTGGGAGCATTGATTTAATGTTATGAAAAAATAGGCATACAAATAGTTGGCTAATTCAAAGGAATAACTTTTGATCAATTACTTGGAATATGGTTCTAAGGTATGCACATGCCTTTCCAAGAAAGATGAATCAAATATATGTTTTAGAAAGTAGAGTAAATTGACCATACCTTTAAACATAATTTGTGACTCAGTGTTGGTATCGACATGATACACACGCGTGTCTCTTAAAGTGGTAACTAGGTATATAGTAAGTTGAATATATATACAAGTATTGAGAAAGAAAACATGTATCGAGATATTTGATACCTGGGTGCGTTATAGTTACATTCTATTATATGGATTGTTATAGAATGTGATTAAAGTTAGTGGGTTGCATAAAAATGACTTTAGCTTAAAAGGCATTTAAATGGTTTTTTAAACTAATATTTTTATATTTAACTTTTTATGTATGCATTTTGGTAGTCTTAAATGGCGACCAAATAGAGTATAATATTTACAAAAACTAATCTCTCAAATCCTTCACACATCAGATCCCACAACCTAGTTCTAAGTCTGGAGATTAGCAGGTCAGCACTAGTAGTGATTCAATCCGTGTTTGTGTGAATACTACGAGGGATCGAGAGCTTCAAAGGTTTGAATTTCATTAATCCTAATTTCATTTTAATTAGGGCAATAATACGTAATGTTAGTTTCTAATAGGATTAAATGCAATTATGGTAAAATTTGATCCTTATTTTCGCTACACATGTCCACACTGTATCCATCGAATAGCAAATAGGAAGTGAAATAATTTGACGACTATTATTATATATTTACAATACACGTGATCAACAACATGACACATATGGAAGTATGACATGTGAACTATTAGAACACTAAATATGGACAACTAAATTACACCTAACTTTGCCATAAATACAAACATAAAATTCAAAAGTAAATACCCAAAAATAGAGTGTGATTTGATATGTTGTATTGATATATTGTGTAATAATGGTTAAAGATATGAATCTTTATAGAGTTTGATAATCTTCCTATTGCATTTAATGAGAGTGGCTAATACAATTTTTTTCAAAAAAAAAAAGGCAATGACCATTTGCAAAATTTTTACTATTTGAAAATTATTACTATAATCAATTATGCATTTGTTTCTTTTTTTTAAAAAAAATAATGGGAATACTAAAGTTTAAATTCTCACTTTTATCCTTTAGGTTTTCAACTTATGTCCTATCCTATAGTTTTATAATATATTTTTCCTACTTTAAGTTTCTATTTAAAAATTTTAATTATCACATGTTTGTTTTATTTTCTTTTTATTACGTAGGGTGGAGGACTGAACATCATATCTCAAAATCAGTAGTATAAGTTCGACTCATGTTTAACTCTACTAACATGTTCTTTTTATTAGAGTGATGTATTAACTAAATAAAAGTTTAGTGTGAATTAAATGAAAGTATTAGAGAGGAGTGAATAATGTTACAATATAGTTACATTGTAGTGATTCTGCCTCTTAATTAACTTACAAAGTTGTTGGGATATTACTTTTAGGTTACTTTGAAAGAGAAAAATCTTTTATAAAAGTGATCGAAAAATAGTAAAATTTAATTATAATAATTTCAAATTAATTAATGACGTTAACACTAATATTGGAAAAATGAATATTTAGAAAAATATCAAAGTTAAACCATATAAATCGAAACTAAATTTTCTTTCTTCAAATATCAAATTTCTTCCTAAATTTCAATAATTTTCTTTTCTTAAATGTCAAATTTCTTTCTAAATTTTAATAATTTTATTTTTTTCAATTTTAATTTCAAATTTTAATAATGTCATAAAATAATTTGTTTAAAAAGAAGGAAAAAAACTATTTAAGATAAAACTCTAATTTATTTTTCATTTTTTATTTAACAAATATTTAGAAAAAAATGTAAAAGATAAACTCTCTCAACAATATTCCATGAGAAATATATTATTCTTTCATTTCTTTTCTTTTGATTCAATTTTTAAATTCACATTTACATTACTTATGTATATATTTATTTTATTTAATTTCGAAATTAAAAATTACAAGATAAATTTTATCGGTCATCGATAGAATATACATCATATCAATTGACCAATAAGTTCAAAAGACCTTTAGAATCTTTTTAATTTTAATACTCATCAATCTAGGTAACAAATCATAATACTTATAGTGTATTTATTACACCGTGCCTTCAATATAAAATTTATAGATCCACCACTGTATATAACGTTTCAAAACTATATTGAAATTTAAATTCTTTAGAACTTGAAAAAAAATATTGATTTCTATTTAAAATTCAAAAAGAAAACTTTAAAATGGCAAAGCTCAGTTATTAATCTTTTAATTAGAGAGAGAGAAAAAAAAATGAGAAAAAGATGGAAGAATTAAGAAAGGGAATGAGAGTGGAAGACACCTTTGTTCGTTTTAGTAATGAACTCGAGTGGAGGGGCCCATGAGATGAACACGAACCAACCACAGCCATTGATTACAATTAAATCAACGGTTGGGATCTCCCCGTGACATTATCTTCAGCTAATCAAACGGCGAATAATAAGAATTACGGACTTTCCGTTGGTCAGTGCTCCGTTGTTGTGCGTCCCCTTCAAAGGTCATTTTCGTCATTCTACCCAATGCAATAAATGTGAGAGTAAACCATTGAAAATCATGTTCACATTCATTCATTCATTCTATCTATTTTCTCTTAAACTAAATCTAAATTTAAGAATAAACCATACTCTTTTGATATAAAAGATTTGAATTAATTTATGATATTGGTTTATTTTCGAAGTTTCAAAAGTGAAACATTTTAAGTCTTTGAATTATTATAATAAGTCATTGATTTTTAAATAGTCTATAAAAAACTTATATCTTGTCTATAGCATTATATTAGACAAGATACAAAGTTTGTATAGAAAGGTAAAATAAAACTTTATTCGAGAAGAGGTTGTTAATAAACGTTATAATAATAATTCTAATGGGTTATAGTATAGATTCTCAATAACTAAAAGATAAAAACCCTTTCTTCTTTTCTTAACGGAATATATATACACACTTGTGGATTTAGTATAGGTTCGAGGATTTAAATTCTTTATGCTTTTTAGGTAATATATATAAACTTTAATAATACCAATTTCCCTAACTAGCTTTGTGATAAAACTGTCATCCACGTCCCTCTAAACCCAAGTTAAAGTTTAATTCTTTATCTTTATTTCCTTATCAAACCCCGTCAACAAAGGTTTCAAAATCGCCACTGTTTGTGTGTGTGTATATACACACTTGAAGAGTTCAATGAAACTTTAATCCACAGTATTTGATATGGGATGGTTGAAAAAAAAACTAGGAATAGGAATATATTGAATTAAAGAGCTTTGAAAAAATAAACTAGGAATAGTGTATGTATATATATAATATATTGAATTAAAGAGGTTTTGAGCATTAATGATATAATATGTGGTTGCTTGTTACACACATAATAAGACCGACATAGAAAAATATAAAAGATATTCCACATTGCATGGAAAATTATTTACAAAATGTCACATTGTATTAGTAATGTATTTATTTAGCATACTCATTTTTAAATTATTAAATGTGATTATATTTGTCATTTTTTGACTTTTTGATCTTAACCATCACTTTCGAGTTTATAAATGAATGGACCATTTTAAGGGTTTTTCTTACAATTATACAGATTCAATTAATATTTATTTATTATTAATAGTGCAAAACTAAACATTAGTAATGTTTATTGATTCTGCCTATAAATTCAATTAAATATTCTCCCAAAACTAAAAATATAAAGTTATACAAATAATGCATTTGCCACACAACAAATAAAATAGGTAAAAAAACACAGTTCATTTCAAACTCTAATATCCATACTTATTTTCTTAAAAGCAAGTAATTGGTCCATCCAAAGTGGCACGATTCTTCTTCAATCAATCGCATTATCTAACTACAATTTTTTTTAATGTGTGACTCTTTATTTGGCGTTTCTTTAATATATTTATGAGTTTTTCCTCATAAATAAGTACAATATAGGATACATTCAGATATTACTTTCTCTTCTTTAAAAACCAAAAACAATAAAAATTTGGTAGAGATAAAATTTTAGGGGTAAAAATCTCAATTACCAAATAAAAAAATGAACCAAAATCTCACCCTATTTTGTTTTTTAGGTTAATTTCTTTAATGATTTTCATTTTTTTTTTCTTTTTCGGTTGAAAAGGAGGTTAAATTTGTCGAGGATTGTCCTAAGCACAATCCAAAACTCATGGACAAACGGAAGGCCAAAAAAATAGAGAGATGGTCATTGGAGGACGTGTACTCCTAAAAACTGAAAAGTTAGTCTATCAAGTTTTAAGCCAACCAACCGATCAATCAAACCAAATGAATTATACTAATTGAAAAGTATCTAAATCGAACTCTATAGTGATGCTCTATATCTTCAAAGGTCGCAATCCTCTAAACACATTGCAATTACACAAAACAACATGCAAGTACTAGAGCAAGAGTTGATACTAGATCATCCAATAACTCTCTCTCAAGAATAAGAAGTAAACTTTGAAGAAGAGTAGTACAAATAACATCATTATTCAACACCTCTCTCAAGAAAGAGTATTATATATAATAATAATAATAATTATTATTATTATTAATTTGTATTTCTTAGACCTTAGTCAAATAAATGGACAAAAAAAAAAAAGTTAGAAAATTTAGGCTTTGGATTAAAAGATCATAAATTTTATTGACAGAAGAGAGCGAGAAAGGAAGTGGTTGTAATTTAGAGGATGATGGCGCGGTTCGGATCGGACCAGAAACGGTTCATGGACGGTCACTCAAACGGTCCGCGGACGGTGGTCAATTTGTTAGACCGTTGATTGTTATTGTTGCGACTGTACGGACATTTGGTTGTATTTTGATTTGTTAATTAATTATTTATTTTTAGATATTTGAAAGAAAAGTCAAGATGGGACCTTCGAAGAAACCTACAAAATCTATTCCTTTTGATTACTGACCTGACCACAGATTTACCAACTCAAAACCCTATTTGTTATCTCATTCCAATGGATTATTATTATTATTATTTATTCCACCAAAACCTATTTATTATTATTTTAAAGTTATTGTTTTTTTAAAATTAATATGTTTTTTTAAGCCATCACATTCGTACTTTGTCAATTTAAAAATTCTGTGTTATTTTCATTCATTATAATATTTATTACATGATTTAATATTAATTGTACTTTTTTTAAAAATAAAATAATGGTTTTGGTTTTTTTAATTTTATCTACAATCCATTTTTGTTGCAAGAGCATTCCTTGATTCATACTCCACGACTCTAAAATTCAAGTCCTCATATAAGAGATTTCAACCTTTAATTTCCACTTTGAAATTTTTTAAAAGATAAAGTTTTCCACATTGATTTTTTGAACATTTGAATCACCATCATCGTATGATATCATTCTTGAGGTATGATAGGAAAATTCTGGACATAGAATTAAGAATGCTCCAATTAATTTAAAGAAAAAGCCTTTAAATACTTTGGCTTTCAAAGATTTCTCATGATTTAATGGCAAAATTTAATGCAAAAAAAAAAAAAAAACTGGGAATTCATTAAAATTTAAATTCTAAAGACAATATTGTCTATTTTGACTAAGTTGAGAAAAAAAAAAACCACTTTGTTCTAATTTTAAACTCTTTTGAACAATGTTATTACGTGAAAGGATGGAATTTTCGATCTTTTTTTATTAAAGTTATTCAATTGGGGGAGTGGTCAGACATTAAGAATTAAGATTGACACTCAATGTGTACGCATTGGATGGTCAAATATTCATCTTCATTTTGGCCTCCTTGAATTCTTCATCTCATTCAAACTCTAAAGTTTGGTAAACATTTAAACTCATTTGTACTTTGCTTTTTTTAAAAAATACTATGAGATTTTAATAAACAATTTTGTTATTACCAAACCCATGTTTCAGTGATCTGACAAAGTAAAAGCTTAAAAACTCAAACAATTTTTAGAGCAAAATTGATGATTCAAAGGATAACCTTTTAAAAGGTTAAAATAAAATGTCAATTACTATATTAAATATTAGGAAAATAATTTTTTGATCCCTAGATTTTACTTTTAATTATAATTTTCTAAAAAAGTTTTTACCAAAGTATTTTTGGGTCGAGAGAAAATATAAATCGGTTTGTTCGACTGATTGTGTCTTCAAATTCGACACCTAATTAGGCTGCCAAACTGGCGGCATATTATATGGAGAAAAAAAAAAAGAGTTAACTATGATATTTAAAAATTGAATAGCCTTTTATCTCTTTCTAACTTTTTGCCAAATATTTAATTAAGAAATGTTTGACTTAGAATTTCGAAGTGTTTCTTCTAAGATTGAATTTGGCTATATAATCAAATATTTAAGATGGTTTTTCTGGTTTGACAAACCATACAAAAACTCAAACATTGGTAAATATTTTTAATAGATTTTAGTCTATTTTATTTAATAAACTCTTAGCCACTTTGTGGTTCTAAAATTAGGATAGAATCAAATTGTTCTATTAATATTAAGTCTTTTCAGATTAATTAGAGAATAAAGTATTTTTCAAAAGTTTAATTTCTTTATTTTGCACTCTTATATTTCTAATTTTATTTTCTTTATATATAGGTGAAAGTTTGTGTAGAAGTACACAACTTCAACTAACTTACAAAGACAACTATTTGACTTCACTAGACTGCACTAATCACCTTCAACCACAGTAATCTTAACATTATATTTTGGTTAAGAAAACAATTTATTCCTTTTATTTTGTAATATGTTCTGTTTTAGTGTTTATACTTTCAAATATCTAATTTTAATAAGCTCGGTGTTGGGACTAAATAAGCTCTTAAAGTATATGAACTAAAATATTATTTTAGTCTAGATTATTAAAAAAATTCTAAGTGAGTTATCGTGGATTGACCTAGTTGTAAAAAATGAAAACTAGCCTCAATAAATGACTAAGGAGGCATTTGGCTCTAAAACGATGAAAGAGTGGAGTAGACTATTTTAGCTTACTCCAGATTTGTCTAAGGTTATCATAATCCTATGATTAATATTAGGATTATTTTACTTTTTCCTTATTTCTCATTTGTCACTATTCTTCACTCTTTTTTCCCTCTTCCTCACCCCATATCTCTCCTATGTCACTATTTCTCACTCATTTCTTTCACTATTCCTAACTTTTCCATATATAGACTCTAATAATTCAGACTATAATAATCTGCATTTCAAACACAAGCTATAATAATTCACAAATTATAATAACTCACTCCACGTTCTAAATATCCTTTTTAAGAGATCATGGGTTCAATTCATGTTGATACCAAAATGACCAAATGTTTTGAAAAAAAACACCTTTCGGGTGTGATAGAGACTGGAAGGAAGGGACAGAGACTTCTAGTTTAATTTAATCCAGCAAAGAATCAAGAATATTGATATTAATAAATCTAATATATGATTTTTAAACGGGAGTGACGTAGGATATGGTTTTGGGAAGCAATAAAGAAATTGGAGTTTTAAAAAAAGGCAGGAGGGAGAAAGTGGGGATTATGAGAAAAGGGTAGGGAGATTTTTGAGATGGTGAGAGAAAAAATAGAGAAACCTAGCCCAGGTTCTATCCGGTTTCCTAAGGGTCTGCTTCTCTTTACTCGGAAAATCTGAAACTCGTTTTGACTGGGACAAGCAGCAGCCCCACTCGTTTGAAATCTCCAAATGAAACATGTTTTCTTTTCAACATTTTAAAAGCAAGACCACACTATGCAATTTTTAAAACTACTTCTAAATCAACTTACTTTTATCAGTTCTTGAATTATTTTATTTAAGATTCCAAATTCTTAAATAATCCCACTATTCTTCCTCTTCTTTCTCCTTTTTATTAAGTAGGTCATATTTTATCCATTTTTAGATTGACTATAAAAATATATATGTTTTTTTAGATAAAAATGGTTTAAGATAAACTTTACTAGCGTTTCAAAAGTTTATTTTCATTTTTTTCAAATGATTTACTTTTAAATTTGAACATTTAAAAAGTTAAACCCAACCGCTTAAAAAAATGGTGTTTGAATTGATAAAATGCACGGTTACTTGAAATAAAAGATCAAATACTTTGAAAGAGTATTGTGGGGATATCTTAGTTTAATCAATTTCTTTTATTAAAACATGGTGATAATTTCTTTATTAATTTATGATAGTGAAACTATATAGTGACATATTTTTAATTTATGCTAGTGCCCAAATAATCTAGACTAATAAAATATTTCCTTTAAAAGCTTTTAAAGTTTTCTTGTGTGTTTGAAAATGTGTTAACTACTTGTTTGTTTCTGTTAAAAGCATCATTTATAACTTTAACCAAATACCATCAATTAAAAAACACTTTTAATCCTCGATAATGGTATTTTTAAAATAATAATAATAATAATAATAATAATAATAATAATAATAATAATAATAAAAAAAAATATTAATCCAGACCTAATTATCAAATACTCTCCTACAAATAGAATTAATCCCCACAAATAGTTTAATGATATTCTTGCAATAAATGTCAGTGAGTAAAGTACAAAACTAGTATAGTTAACGTACTTAAACGGATTTAAACAAATCTCCCCACCAAAATCTTCTATAGTTGAATTTTGATAAAATATTAAAAATGTTAAAAAAAAATGAATTTTTTTTTAAATTTATTATAAATTATCTCGACCAACTTTTAAGTTTCGCTATAAAGTTAATCAATAAATAGTATAATGCTTTGAAAGAGTACTTTCATTGCAGAATTGGAGAGATTAATGTGATTGTAACAATTTTCACATGATACATTTTTTCTAGTCCACGGTTTTTTTTTCTGATTTGAAGTTTTTTACCTTAATTTTATCAATTTCTTTGTTATCTTTCATTTTACACTAATAACAATGAGAGGTTATTTCTATCACACTTCTAAAGGAGGAGATCATGTTAATTACGATTGAGTTTATCTTATTTTAGTGTTCACTGTTAAAGTTATTTGTAAGAAAAAAAAAAGAAAAAAAAAGCAAAATAAATTTTTTTGTAAAACGTGTGGACGGTGAGATCTATGGAAGAAAAAGCTGCTCTCTCTCTCTCTCTGCCTTTTGGCGTTTCCCTCTCTAAACTGTATAAAAAGAGAACCCAGTGGCAAGGCCAATCAATAAGAACCTGGTGGTTTCCGAACTATTTTCCCTCTAACACTTTCTCTTCCCACCTCCATTTTTTCCCATCTCTACAAAAGAAATCAACTTCCCAGTTCCCAAGGAATAAGAGAAAGAAAACTGGATGGCACTAGCAAATGAAATTATTGGATCATCTTTTCTTCACAAAACATCCTGTGTTTCTTCTCAGTTTCAAGGTAAGCAATTATTCAGGCCAATTTGGGTGGTTCCAGTAGAGAAAAGGCAGGTGGTTGCACAACTAAGGAAGGCTGTGAACAGCCCTGTGGCTGCTATCAGTGAGGATTTAATCCAGGCTGTCCCCTTGGCCGAGAAACCGGTTAAGTACAAGGTCAGAGCCGTTGTAACTATCAGAAACAAGAACAAGGAAGACATTAAAGAAACTATTGTTAAGCATTTGGATGCTCTCACTGATAGGATTGGCCAGAACGTTGTTCTCCAACTTATCAGCACCGAGATTGACCCAAGTGAGTCATTTTTCCCTTCTTTTTTTGTTTATTTGTGTTCTTTTGTCCAATTTATGGACGTCCTATGAGTTTTCCGCTTCGGGGTTTGTTTTGTTTTCATGTTTTCGTTGTAGTTTTTGTGAAAAAACCTTTTGTCTTCTTCCCTATAATAGTTTTATCTGATTCTGTCTGAATCTAAAAGAGTTTTACTGAATTGATTTTCATTTGGAACATTGAAGAAACAAACGCTCCAAAGAAAAGCAACGAGGCTGTTTTGAAAGATTGGTCAAAGAAAACTAATCTAAAAGCCGAGAGAGTAAATTACATAGCAGATTTCTTACTGACCTCGGACTTTGGAGAGCCTGGAGCCATCACAATTACCAACAAGCATCAACAGGAATTCTTCTTGGAGACTATCACAATCGAGCAATTTGCAAATGATCCTATTCATTTTCCCTGCAATTCCTGGGTTCAGTCCAGAAAAGATCACCCTGCGAAGAGGATATTTTTCTCTAACAAGGTAATTTTTTAAAAAAGTATAAATAAAATATCAACGTTTTTTCTTAGTTCAGCTTTTGTAATTTGTTTTCAACTAAATAATAAAGACCTTTATGAGATAATGCGAGTTAAAGCTGATGTGATGTATTGTTTCATATATCTGTTTTTAAATGTCTCCACGTCCTCTTGTCATTTTAATGAATGACAAATATAAGCCCCTTATCATAGACTATTGGGGAGGTGAAAAGAAAGGGAGGAGAATTTGAAAGCCTTTGTTTTCCGTTCGAAACTATTCTTTATTTAATTGTTTCATTCCTTTCTACAGTTATGAATCTGCTAAACTATTTGATAAGATTGCCTGTGGACCCAGAATTCAATCTAACAAAACTATAGTCAAATCATCAAGTTTGCTACTTTTGCTATTATGAGCATGCCAATCATAAATGAAGAAGAATAATTTCAAACCGAAAAGAGCTAAAAACTGTAATCGAACCTTCCTGCAAAATCGCATGTTCTCTTTCAATCTTGCTGTGAATTTTTGAATGGCTATCTAATGTGTGTTCCACAATTCTGCAGCCTTATCTTCCAGGTGAAACACCTGCAGGGATTAAAAAATTAAGAGAGATTGAGCTTAAAGACATTAGAGGTGATGGGAAAGGAGAAAGAAAACTGTCTGATCGAGTATATGACTTTGATGTGTACAACGATTTGGGAAATCCAGACAAAGGAATAGAATACGCTCGCCCAAGGCTTGGTGGTGAGAAAATTCCATATCCTAGAAGATGTCGCACCGGACGAGCCCCTTCCGAGACTGGTAAAATTTGACACCAGCATTTGCAATTATAACAATGATTACCAAAAGCTATACAAAAACCTTATCTTATAACGTTATGTATGCTACAGATATGACTGCAGAGAGTCGAGTTGAGAAACCGTTACCCATGTACGTGCCAAGGGACGAACAGTTTGAGGAGTCTAAAAAAACTGCATTCTCTCTTGGGAGGCTTAAGGCAGTTCTTCACAACTTAATTCCATCCCTCAAAGCCAGCATTTTGTCAAACAAACATGATTTCCATGGTTTCTCAGACATTGACAGCCTTTACAGTGAAGGGGTGCTCCTTAAATTAGGCTTGCAAGATGAACTTCTAAAGAAGCTCCCACTGCCAAGAGTGGTGAGTGAATCCAGCCAAGGACTGCTAAGATACAACACACCCAAGATCCTTTCCAGTAAGTGACATCATCATCCTTCAAAAGTGTTATTCATACAAGCATGCAATTGACTAACATACCATCAGTTTGCAAAATTACTTCTCATAAAGATTCAAATCAACTGTTTTACAGAATTAGAACCATCCAAATTAATGAAATAGAAAAGTCTTTTCAACTTTGTAACCCCAGAAGCTACCTTCCTAGAAAGGCATTGCCATAGCACATCAATTTTTGCTTGAATGCAAAATTGACAAACCCAAATCATTCTTAACTAACTTCCATCGAAATTAATTTTGCGAGTCATGTTGAACTTGCAGAGGACAAGTTTGCCTGGCTGCGAGATGACGAATTCGCCCGCCAAGCAATAGCAGGAGTTAACCCAGTCAACATTGAGAGGCTCAAGGTTTTCCCTCCTGTAAGCAACCTTGATCCCGACGTTTATGGTCCACTGGAATCTTCCCTTAAAGAAGAGCACATTCTTGGCCAAATTAACGGGATGACCGTGCAGCAGGTGAATTATCACGTCAAGATGTGAACCTATCACTCAGATATTTTCTCACTAAAACAAGAATTGACAACCACATTTTCAAATCCTAATATCACCTCCCTTCAAATTGCTTTGATTGTTACAGGCATTGGATGAAAACAAATTGTTTATAGTGGATTACCATGATGTTTACCTTCCATTTATTGATCGGATCAACTCTCTCGACGGCCGGAAAACATATGCAACTCGCACAATATTCTTCTTGACACCTCTTGGAACTCTCAAACCTATCGCCATAGAGCTCAGCCTTCCATCAACCGCACCAAGTTCTCGATCAAAGCGCGTCGTAACTCCACCAGTCGACGCCACAAGCAACTGGACATGGCAGCTCGCCAAGGCTCACGTCTGCTCCAACGACGCCGGGGTTCATCAACTTGTTAATCACTGGTAATTGAGCAAACTTTATAACTCGAAAAGACGAGATGGATTAAGCTTTCTGATTACTAAAAATGGCTTACTATTGATGACAGGTTGAGAACGCATGCAACCTTAGAGCCATTCATATTGGCAGCACACAGGCACCTAAGCGCAATGCACCCAATCTTCAAGCTCTTAGACCCACACATGCGATACACAATGGAGATCAACGCATTGGCGCGCCAAAGCCTGATCAGTGGCGACGGAGTGATCGAGTCTTGCTTCACTCCAGGCCGTTACTGCATGGAGATCAGTGCCGCAGCTTACAAAAATTTTTGGCGCTTCGACATGGAAGGCCTTCCCGCCGATCTCATACGCAGGGGAATGGCTGAACCGGACCCTTCAAAGCCTCATGGACTCAAGCTTTTGATGGAGGATTATCCATACGCTAGCGATGGGCTTCTTATTTGGGCCGCAATCGAGAATTGGGTAAAAACCTATGTAACTCATTACTATCCAAACCCTAACATGATCCGCGAAGATGAAGAGTTGCAATCCTGGTACTGGGAGTCCGTCCATGTAGGCCACGGCGATCTCCGCCATGAAACCTGGTGGCCAGAATTGAACAACTGCGACAATCTCATCTCCATTCTCACCACGCTCATTTGGCTCTCATCAGCACAACACGCAGCACTAAACTTCGGCCAGTATCCATACGGAGGCTACGTACCAAACCGACCTCCATTAATGCGTCGACTAATTCCCGACGAGAACGATCCAGAGTACACGATCTTCCTAAACGATCCTCAGAAGTATTTCCTCTCAGCGTTGCCTAGTGTCCTGCAGGCGACGAAGTTCATGGCGGTAGTAGATACACTATCAACTCACTCGCCGGACGAGGAGTACCTCGGAGAAAGACAGCAGCCATCGATTTGGACGGGGGATGCGGAGATGGTGGAGGCATTTTACGGATTCTCCGCGGAGATCAGAAGAATCGAGAAGGAAATCGATAGAAGAAATGCAGATGGACGGCTGAAGAACCGGTGCGGCGCCGGAGTTTTGCCGTATGAACTGCTAGCGCCGAGCTCAGAACCTGGAGTTACCTGCCGGGGAGTACCGAATAGTGTATCGATTTGAGGGGAATTCCATTTCCCGCCATTGTTGAGATGAGGTTAAGAGGTCGGTGTTTCAAAAGAAACGTGACGCGAGGGAGGAATATTTATATGAATTTATTTAAATATTTTAGAGAGGGAAAAGAAAATAGTAAAAATTTAGGGATATTTTTGTAAATGCTGTAAAGCCTTATAGCTTTAATATAGTGATTAATTAGATTAAATTAATTAAGCAATAAAAGTTTGGTCTATAGGATGTGTAGAATATGCATTGAGAGCTTAATGTAGAACCATTTTTAATTTAGAATACGGTTGTAATCAAATATTTAAAACTTTATATCGTAACGTATATCCAAACTTTTTACTCGATATAGTCTAATTTGATAGATAATTAATTAATTAAGGATGATAAATATAATTCTCCTTAAAGCTACAAATAAATGAGTTAAATAAACATCTTGATAAATTTGTAGAGAAAATTGTCCAAACGCTTTATTTAGCATATATCAAGATCAATATTCCCATAAAAAAATATATGCTATATGTAGTGAAAATGTCTTATAATATTAACTATAATTTGTGAGAAATAAAATTTTAAAAGTAAAATATCAAAATCTTATATTTATATAAAGATTCCTAGAATGGTCATGGTTCAACTTACACAAAACTTTATATTATTAAATAAGTTTGAGGTTAGAGATTTAATTATTATATATAGTAAAGAAAAAGTAGTATAAATTTTGTATTTCCCAACTCCACTTTGAAAAAGCACATCATTTGAAGTAAAATAGAGTTTCATAATTATCATATAAATAAATTGATTTATGATTACTATTTAAGAGGTTTGAACTCTTGATTTTATTTATTTATTTATAAAATCAATATTTCTATATCTTGAATCAATTAAGAAAGGTTTCAATTGGTGACATTCTATGAAATGAATAACATAGAATAAGAGAAATTTTAATGGTATTCTAACTAAATGAAAGAAATTTTTTGATGAATTTCCTATTTAAGATGATCATATTAATTAGGACTTATACAAATGAAACTATACACACGTGTGTATGTGTGTATATGTATGGAGATGTATGTATATATAGGTTGAAAAAATAATTAAACAATAGGGTTAGTGAATAATCATATTTCACATTAGGAAAATTAACAACTTTCCAATCTCCTATTTAATGTCGTCATTTTAACTAAAAATAATGTTTGAATTCGAGCAAACTACCACCGACATATGTAAATTGATAAAATTCCGCTATCGTTCCAAAAGTCAATGATTTGATTCTTTAGTGGTATAAGTTCAACTAAAAAAATAAACATACTATTATAACATAGGTAAAAATACTTCTATCCCTCAATTTTTATAGAAGTAACAATTTAGTCCTTAAACTTTGATTTTGTAACGATTTAATTTATAAGCTTTTAATTTTGTAACAATTTAGTTTCTAATATTTAATATGTAACAATTTTAATTTGTCTTTTAAGCTTTAAATTTTTCAACGATTTAGTCTATATTAATGTGAAAATTTAATAAGAGATCTTCCATAAATAGATTGATAAACTAATTAGAGTCTCGATAATTTTTATAAAATACAATGCGTACATCATATAATAGTAAAAATTGACATTAAATTTTGATGGATTTTGCTTATGTTAGGGACTAAACTGTTACAAATTTGAAGGTACAATAACTAAACTATTACATACAAAAGTTCAATGACTAAATTGATACAAAATTGAAAGTTTAACCTTTAACTTTGTTTAATAAATAAAATAAAACAGAAAACTTATTTGGTTTAGAAAGAAAATTTGAAATTAATATGGTTTGACTAATTTAGAGTTTGATTAATCTTTTCAAAAAAGATTAAAGAAGTTTATGTTCAAAGGCAAAAACAGTAAAGAGCAATGATGAAACATAATGAAAATTTGTTTTTCTTTCCATAATTTGAAAGATTAGAATGATAAACTAAAAGCCCAAAAACAAACACATGAAAAATGGTACCAAATCAAACCACAAGTTGAGTTGAGTTAGTGGACTACAACCCTTTTAAATCTGAGTGGGTTGGTAAAGATATGAAATATTGGGCTATACCATTCAAGAATATGATAGCAACAATTAATTTAGACATTTCAATTTTTCCATTTTCAACTTTGAATTTCATACTATGGTTTTCAACTTTTCCACCCCACGAGGAAAATCAAATGGATACACAAACGAGAAAAGGTGTACCATGTGAGAACCTATAATTGGAAACTTTGGTGGATTGTATAAAGTAGGAGCGATCATTGGTTGGTTGAAATTGGTTTTTTTTATAAAATTGACCCCGAACCGACCATAGTCGGTTTAGTAAAGTGTCAAACTGACTTAGACATCGATGAGTAAGGGTCGGTCTAACACTTGAAAATATTTTTTTGGAAATTCTCAATTTTGAACTTTCTGAAATCAACCTCGACCGACCCTTCTCATTTTCTGATCAATCGACTTCGGTTTGGTTTCGGTCAACTCAATTTTTCGATCTATCATGCTCACTTTTAACATAAAGATGGATGCAAGTTTAGATGCACTAGCAGATCTTTCTTTAGAAAATACATTTTTTTCTTTTTAATGAGCAATACTTTCGTTACTTTCAAAATGGACTTTATCTTTATATATTTCACTTTTATAAGGTATCTATCATTTAAGGGAAGATAGAATTTAGTTAGACTTGAATTAAAATTGACATATCAGGTTTGAAAAAAGTTAGACTTTAGTCTCTATGATTCGATAAAACCTCTTATAAAAAATTTGTAACAGCTCGAGTTTAGGAATGATACTCAATATCACATTTGAATGGTAGAAATCCTAAAAATGTAGAAGTATGGTTAATAATTTTAGTAAGGTACACATTCTTCTTTAGTGATTAAATGACAAGAATTCCAAGGTTAGATATGTTTAGGGTTTGATCAATCGTTTGTTGCGTGATATTCTAACTTTTAAAACAATCTATAAACATTCTCCCAAACTATAATGAAGATTAATGATTTAATTAGTCAAATATATATTTAAGACAAGAGGTACAAAATAATTTGTTAATTTTTTCTTTTTCTTCTAATGATGATGGATTGAATTTGAGTTTTATTATCCTATTCAATTCAATGAGCTTTACCCCTTTTTAAATAATATTTATGTTTTAATTTCAATTTATGTTAAGAGGTTTTTTTTTCTTTCTTTTTATATTATCAAAGTTGAATCACAATTCATAAAGAGTAAAATAAAATTCAACAATCAAGAGTTAAAATTCCACTCTAAAATAAGTCATAGAAATTTATCAACCAACAAACTATTGCATTTCTAAATGGTTTTTTCTCTAAACAATTTTACTATTTGTTCAAAGATAAAAAGGAATATCAATGTGAAATAGAACAACAACTAGATATTACCGAATGAAAACCATGATGTAAATAGTAAAAATTAAAATATCTAAATAAACATCATTTTCAATGAATATTAATTCTATAAAAAGAACTATAAAACAATATTTGAATTAATACCTTAGTTATTTTCACGTATAAATTATGTTATACTCGTTTGTTATTGATTAGGATCAATTGATGAGATTTCCTTAATATTTTGCTATGTATTTACACAAAGATATATTAGCGTTTATTGATTAATCTTTAAAATCAATAATATTATACCTTATAATTTACGAATGTATCGACATTTCGACGGATATTCCAATCCTGAAAGTAGAATTTAGGTTCTCTCTCATATATTGCTTTTCATTAACCTATGTTCTTTAGTAAAACAAATCACTTTTAAATTTAGCTTTCCTAAGAATGAATCTTATTAGATCAATATAACTAAATCATAACTACTGTTTTCTAATTTAAATTTGAAAACATTCAAACAACGTTGTGCTTCATTTCACAAGTAATTTTTTTTCAAAACACAAACGTTAATAAATATTTTGAAAGCTACAATCAATCTATCATACTGAAATAAAACGTTGATAATAGAACTTCTAAAAGAATAGAAATCAAAATATTAACAAACTCGATAGAAATCTACGAAAGCTTGATTGGAAAATTTATGAGCAACAACATCAAGTTCTCCATAGAGATCAAAAAAAACAAAAATTCTTTAGGTTTCCATTCACAAGAAATCTTCATTGACCTCAACTTCTGGGAAACCAAAAGAAAAATATGAAGAAAAAACATATACCAAAAACAAACAAAGAAACAAACCAACGAACATCTATTGTTTCCCCCTCTAGTCTCTTATGTCCAACATTGATTTTAGCCCAAACTATACTAACAAAACATGAACTTATACTATCTATTTTCCACAAAGGTTGTGTCGGAATGAACGGCACCAGATCTTGATCTCGACCTCGACGACGGTAACTTAAGCCTATAGCTTCGACCTTTTTGGTCCCGGTTTGCAGGTTTCTCCAACTCTTTGATATCTTCACTTGGGACAATATACACAAATGGCTCAATTAGAAACTCTTTCATCTTTAGAATAGCTTCCAAATCCTTCACCACTGAGCTCATTGAAGGCCTAAATTTTGGGTGGTGGCTGAGGCACTGGTGAGCTAATGCAGCCAATTTTTTAGACCCTTCATTTGAGTATTGACCCTCAAGCCTTGGATCAATTATCTTCTCAAGTTTGTGGTAATCTTTCAAGAGATGCCTTCCCCAAGCCACTAAGTTTTGTTCTCGGCTCGGCCGAGTATTGTCAATTGCTCGTCGACCGGTTAGCAACTCTAGTAGAAATACTCCAAAGCTGAACACATCACTCATTGTTGACAAATGTCCTGGAACAAAACACAAAATTTTGATCAGAAATGGTTACAAATTTATATGAGTTTTATTTTTTTAGACAACTTTTAAATGTGTTATATGAACTTTCTAACCCTAAAGGCACATATGCACGTAGCTAACACACTAGAACAATGTAAATCTCTATCTCAATTCTCTATTGTTTACACTTTTCTGTTTATCTTTACTTGTCGATTTCATAATATAATTGCTAGCTAACCTGTCATGACGTATTCTGGGGCTGCATAACCTTCAGTCCCCATGATTCGAGTCATTACGTGCATATCATCTTCGTCAAGACCATTTATAGCTAACCCAAAATCCGAAAGTTTTGGATTGTAATCCTAAAAGAAGAAAATCATATCAACATTAGTGATCGCGTCATTTTGATTTACGATAAATTCTCTGAAGATTGGTTAAGTAGGTAGAGACGACGTTACCGAGTCGAGTAGGATGTTCGAAGCCTTGAAATCTCGGAAAATGATTGGTTTTTCAGTTTCATGAAGAAAAGCAAGACCTTTTGCTGATCCTAATGCAATCTTCATCCTTTGTAACCATGTCAAATTCGAAACATAACAACCTAAACCCAAAAGAAAATCAATATTAGAACACTAAACTAATTAAGCATAAGAACAGAAAAAAGGCAGAAGCAGCCATAGCTTTTTCCCTATTGAATTACCTTTAAACAACACATCCTCCAAGTTTCCTCCTTCCATATATTCGTACACAAGAAGCCTTTGTTCATCTTCAAGACAATATCCAATCAAATTAACAAGATTTGGGTGTCTCAATTGCCCAAGAAAAAACACTTCAGCCTACAAACAAAAGAAAAACAGAGCAAAAGTTCAGTAATCCAACCCCAGATTACATAAAAAGAAACTTCATAAAAGCATCAAAATGGTATTCACCAGCCACTCTCTATGGCCTTGAGAGCCATCCAAGTCCAAAATCTTGACAGCCACTTGCTGTGATTTCAAACCAGGCTTGAAATTCTCACCAATGAACCCTTTAAACACAGGCCCAAATCCTCCTTCACCCAAATAATTACTTTTTGTGAAACATTGAGTGAGTTCTTTAAGTTCATTAAAGGTGAAAATTTGAAGATTTGAACCAATACAAGAGTTTGAAAGATCACTGATAACTGATAAAGATGATCTAACACTCATATCAGAAAATGATGAGATTCTTCTGAGAGAGATTTTTTTTGAAGTTTGAATTCCATTTGAAGAAGAAGAAGAAGAAGAGCCTTTGAGCAGCTTTTTTGGATTTAAACAACTGGGCATCAAATACTTTGGAAAGAATAATGGTAGCTTTTTGAAACCCATAGCTCACTGAAGCTTTTTTGGAAGGCTATGGTTTTCTGCTCATAAAATTTGGGACAAGTCCTTGGGGTTTATATAGTGTCTGATGAATTGGGGTCTAGAATGATATTAAAAAGCCAAGTCAGGTTTATTAAGCTAATGATGACTAAACAAGTTGGGTTCTTTTTGTGTGGGTCATTGTTCAAATATGGGGTCCGTTCGAACGATGACCAATGTATCAAAGATAAATGAAATTTACCCTATTTTTTTAGTGATTGCAAACGTCGTATTCGGATGAAATTATCTTAACATAACTCTTATACACCTAAATTATTAGGCCTTTCACATTCACTCTATAACACAACCGTCGAGGTTAAAACCACAAAGAAGAAGAGAACTTCTTACTCTCTCTTAACGTGATCTGTTATAAAACATAGAAGTGGTCTTAGGTAAGCAAAAAGGGAAACAAGTGGATTGAAATGGGAACTTCTGTAGAAATAGTTCTCAAAATAGAGGCTAAAAATCCAGTTTGTGTGGGGAATAAGAGATGGGATTTTGGATTTTCTTGACTTTGATTATTAGGGAAAAGGAGGGATTTTAGTGGGAGGGTCATAATTTTTCAAAAAGTTGGTTTGTTTTTCATTTTTGATTTTTGTTTGGACATATGTTGATTTTGCAATTTCTTAGTAAATTCATACGTTTGTTGAATTTTGTTTGAGGATGAGAGTATGAATGTGAAGAGACCATCCATTTTTGTATGTGTGGGCGCCGTGTGAATTACACACAACTTAAGAACTATATATATATATATATTATATCAATTTGATTATTTTTTAGATTAAGTCGATTAAATTACTGAGTTTAGTTTTAACTTCGATTGAATTTTCTTCCTTTTTTTTCTTTTAATAACGTATTGGATAGGAGAATCGAATTTGTAACTTCAAAATTTACAAATTTGATAGCAGTTAAGTTATACTTGTTTTGGCCTATTTTCTTTTAGAAATAAATAGTATTTTTATACTTTCTATAAGATATTTACATCAATGTGGTTTATAAATTAATACAAAGTGTGTTTAGTTCCTTTTCTTTTTCCAATTTGATTCTTAAAAAAAAAAAGGTTTTGCAACTTAGATACTTTGTTATATTTTGTAAATATTTTGGTTCGTTTTTCTATATTTGAAAATAACAATTTTTTTCAAGTAAATTCAAAATAGTTAGTATGTCATAAATTTGAGAGGAATTGTCAAAAAATAGCAAATTTGACAAAATATTTACAACATATAACAAAGTTTCAGATTCTATCGATAATAAACATTGATATGCTTCTATCAGTGGCATTGATACACAATGATAGAAGTCTATCAGTTTCTATTATTGATAGAATCCAAAATTTTGCTAAGTTAAATATTTTAATTTATTTTACTATTTTTAAAAATGTGCATAAATTTGATGAGTTTTTTTTTTAAAATAAGAAATGTTCAAATATGCCTTTTAGTACTAAGTCATGATATGAGTAAGTCTTATTTTAAGGTTTGGTATGGAATTTAATTAATAAAGTATACTTTGATTAGTTTAATATTGTCTAACCATAAGTGTTTCAAAAATAAAATAAAGGTATGTTTTGTTTAACTTACAAATATTTAATAGATTTTAAAATTTTTAATTTTATGTCAACTAATCCTAAAAAAATTCATGTATTTTTAATTAACAAACTTTTGTTAAAAAAAAAAAAGAATTAAAGAAACTATATTAAACACAATTTAAATTATTAAACTAAAACCATGCACCCCATACTAAATGATCTAATTACATTTTAAAATGTACACTATTTTTTATATAACATGTCATATCAATATCTAAAATAATAATAATAATAATAAATTTGTTAAAGACCTTTATTTTTTTTTGTTGTTGATTCTGTAAAATGCAATTTTAATATTGTTTTGAATTTTGAGATAATGTATAATATATATCAATGTAGGAATTAAAATTACGCGCGTCTTCCACTCACAAATTTGGACTTTAGCTTTTAGCCTCAATTCAAATAGTGTTTGATACTTTATTTTCTTATATTTCATGGGATTGTAAACCCAAAGTCCACTTGGACGTATGAATGTAAACATTACCTATTCAATTATAAATTAAATCCTCAAAATGATTTTTTATTTTCTTTATTTTTAATTTTTAATTTTATCCTAAAGTATTAATTTTGTTTTTGTGACTTTATTTTTATGCTCATAATGATTTCAAGTAATTATGAAAAATGAGGAGAAGAGAAGAATGTGTTGGGTAGAAATGTTTATTACTTATGTTTTTGTTTAAATAGATTTAATTTTCAAAAATGAAAATCACAAAGGTTATCGAAATTTTTATTGGCTTTAAAAACAGAATATTTGAACTTTTAATTGAATTGAATATAGATATCAAACATTTAACTTATTCCAACCAAAATCTAGTCTAATTATTCTATAAACTTCAAATTTGATGTCAAAGAATCTCATATTTTAAAAGTAAATAGTATATGATATGTTATTTAAGTCTCATTCATTCAATAAATCTCTGAATTTTTAGTGATAGACTCATATTTACAACATGATCCATCAGTAAGACTTCTATCATTGATAGAATTTGACAAATTTTGCTATATTTGCAAATTTTGAATCTAATTGCTAAATTTACAACTTCCCTTCTTAAATTATTGAATTCCTTTTTTTAATTCGTTAACCTAACAAACACAATTTTCGTCAAATCCAAAACTAATTAAACACACCTTAAATAGTTCAAAGATTCATTAGACTCGTTTTAAATTCAAAAACTTACTTCTAAACTTTTTCCAAATATCAAATAGACACAAACGTCCAAAGCTTCATAGACTAAGGTTCACAACAAAGCTTGGTTGTGCTTTAACCCTACAAAAGGGAAGGTTGTTTTCCCCAAGCGCTTGGTAGAAAGATTCTGACTACACTTTCTCACAAAGCATCTTTACAAGTCTCTTTTGTTCTACAAAACACATTTGAACCAACTCTAGAAAGGGTTAAAAATCACCTTAAAAGTACTTATGAGACGAAGTAAAAAAGAGAGAGAGAGACCATCCTCAATCATGGCTTTGAAGATTCATAATATAATATTTTATAAAAACAAATGAAAGAATTTAAGAGAGGACTGGCCAGTCATCAGAAAGATATTGGCAAAATCAAAGTCTTGGCTCACCTTTAAGACTGTAACTTTAGCTGACTTGTTCTAAATGACATAACAAAAAAAAAAAAAAAAAAAAAGCATACATATCTTTATCTTATTATTTTATGTACAAACCTCCTAGTCTAACTTAACATTTTTCTAACCTTATAGACCAAATCTAACCATACCAACCCATTAAAACAGCGTACATTCATAGAATTCTACAGAAGAAAATCTGCATTTCAACCATTGAATTTGTATCTGTACGTATGTGTACGTGTCTGCTTGTTTGTTTCTATCACATGTGACATGTGCATGTCGATAAACATTTGGGGTTCAAAGAGAGTCTCCGACTAAATATAAAAACAACGTTTAAACAAGACCTCCATGTCTACAATTAAAAAAAAGAATAAGAAGTTGGTTCTTAGGATTAACCCTAATGAGAGCTTGAAATTCAAACTTGAGATTTTTATTTCATGATGGCACAAACTAATATTTGACTAGAATATACAAATCGGAATTGCTGATAAGCTTTATCCAGTGATGCAGAGCCAGAAACCAAGAAACAAAATTTATCATGTTTTAAATAATCGACATAACGTATCGTAACGAATGAAAAGAGGTAAGAAAATACGAAAAACTAAGCAAATGGTATGGACAAAAAAAAAATACCATGATTTTGTAAATAAGTAGATCTTCATTATGACCAAATATGATCGAACTTTCTGTGGTTGATAAGGTCTTATCAGGCAATGTACAACTGTAAACAAAAGAAAAAAGATGTAAAGAAAAGAATGATCGGCAAATAAATAATTCAAAATTAGGAAGCTGAAAAGAACATAAAGATAACAAAAATACCTCTCATCCATTAAACAGCCGCCAAAAAGGTATATACAACATAGATCCTACAAGATTATCCAAATGAAGTCAATGGAGATATAATCTTTGAAATGAATCTAGTCAGTAGATTACTACGAGATCCATCCTCACCCTTTGTTGATCAAAATTGTAAGTCATTTCAGAACAAACACCACAAAATGGAGTTCTCAGGAAATACTAATAACTTATTTCATCCAACAGGCAATGCTATCTGAAAACAAGACTTCCATTTTGTTGAACTCTTAAGCTTTCTATAAGCGACTGGTAGAATGATTTTAACGCCTTAATGTCACTACCCTGCAAATGAGATAACCCATAAGAGGATGAAACTACATACAAAAGCTACATAGAAAACTATTCATCATTTTAAGCTAAAATTATAATATTATTTACAGGAATTTTGTTGACTTTTGTTCATGAACTTTGTGCCTTAAATAGCCAATCAAATAGTTTCTCTATCTTATACTTCAAGCTGACTTTTTTATATAATATGTTAAACTATCATGCACTTTACTAGAACATAAATACTCTATACTCCAAAAGCCTACGAGGCTATGGTGTTTCGAGTGCGCCACACATTTTAAAAGATAAATGAATGCACAACTGAGGGGAATTTTTTTGTTTTCTCCAACCACTACTTTAGGTTGGATTTGACAACTCTGCATGTAAGTAATAATATATTACTTTAAAATGGGGGAACAGATACTCAACCCAATAAACATCATATTACAGGTGCTTATAAAGTGAAATTTTGTTCACCCTCCCAACCATGAGATTTCCTCACAAAAGTTATTATATAGGATAGATTTTCCTTTTCCACGAAAGCTTACATATGAATTAACTACATCCACATAAACACCCCAAATTTTGAAACATTTGAGGTCAGAAATTCCAAAAGAAATGCAATATCTAAAGCATGTGGAAGCCAGTGTTTGGACCAATGGGCCATAAATAAAGGCATGTTTCATTGCTCTTATGGCTAAATCCATATTTTTGTCTTTATGAAGAAAAGACAGTACCCATAAATCTTTCCAACCCTACAATTTGAGAAGTTGCTTGAATCACCCAGTTTTTATAATAAATATCAAACCTCAATTTTTTTTATTAAAAATGCAAATATGCATGGTCGCAATTTCAACTACGTAACTTTTATGATATTTGTCAATAAACTTTTTAATTGATGCTAGTAGGTACCTGCAACTTCTGGCAATACTGCTCAGCCAAATCTTGAGGGCAGTGTGCAGTTAAAAACCCTTTTGACACAAAATGTAATAGAAAATCCTGCCCAAATTTCTCATACATAACTTTCTGGGCCGCTACAATTTCTCCAAGCAAAATTAGCTGCATCCAGTATAAAGAAACAGTACGTTAAATATATACACAAATAGAATATTCTGCTGCTCTATGCTTGCGGTTCAATAAGAAATGAAACAGAATTCTGAATAATATCCTCACAGAATTTGCATCATGTAGTTCAAATGATTTGTCAAGTACACTGTACAAGCAACAGTTTGTTGCAAAGCCCTCGATTATAAAACTTTGGAAGCCAGGCACCTGATTCAAAAGATCAAAAATAGTAACACATGTTATGAAAAGAGTGTTCATTTTTTTCAGGGAAGAAGAGACACGCTCAACAAGGAAAGCATTAAGGGGGCACAGTTACCTTTTCTTCTCCGGAAGGCCGGGCACACCAGTCTTTAATTAATTTAATGAATATCTGCACACACGCCTAGATCACAGAAAACAATTATTAAGCCCAGACAACCAAAGCAATCGAGATGTGTATACATTGGGAGGAAAAAAAAATGTAAAACATATAACAGCTGTTAAATGCGGCAAGCAATATTTTACCTTTCTAACAAGAATATCTTTATGATTACACGATGTATTTAAAAGCAACTGCATTATCGGTTCCAGGTAGCTTCTGCTTTTAGGGGATAGAAAGACAGAAGAGAGATCATGTGTGGTGATCACATGAAGAAATGTATAGACTATTCGTTGAAGCTCTTGTAGTTCACGAATTTCCTACAATAAAAGCACAAGGGCAGAGCATAAGATAATGGATGGCAAATTTTCTACTTGTTAAATTGAAGGCCAAGCCTTTGAAGAATTACGTTTCAAGCTCAAAGCAGTTCAACACGTCATATTTAACATATGCTCACAAATTCCATTTGCTACAGTGTAAACGGTATTAACAACTAGTGTGTAAACTAGAAAGATTGCAAGCCATATCATACTCGGCTAAATATTGATTTCAACATGGAAACCTTAATATATATAACACGTGGAAATGTCCCAAAATAAGACAAGTTGGGTTCCACTTCAAACAATGTAATGAATGATTTCTATAAAAGCTAGTACCTCATTTGTAATTTAAAGGTTTTTATTAATTATAAAAATAAAATTTTAAAAAAATTACCAAAATTTCAAGAGTTTATTTTCTAGTATATCACTCCAAAACAATGAGCATAAACCAAATGACTTACCACATTTGACATGCGCACTGATGCAAAAGCTAGTGATCTTGAAGACAACATTTAATAATATAACAAACATAAATAAATTCAGAATTAAAAAACACAATAAGAGTACCTCAATATTGGTTCCTGGTCCTGAAGGAAGAGAATCTCTTGGTATAATGTTGAATATCCGACTCACAATTGTTGGAAATACATCCTCCAAAATGCCATGGACCGAAGTGCTGAACTTGCAGATTAGTTGATTAAGTAACACAAGGAAACCAACCAACTCCTTCGGCTGCAAGAAAACATGCATTGAAATTGAAGCTCTAAAACAATTGCGAGATAACAATAAATAAGCTTCACTCATACAAAAGATAAATAATACTCAAAACAAAGGTGTCTCGGATAGTTCCTTTTATCAGATTTATCTAATGGATCAAATGCCAACTCAGAGTTCATCAGTACCTCGCTTTCTGCAAGCAACTGCTCCAAAGCCTTCGGGAGATAGGGAAATACAGATGTGCCTAAAGTTTCCACCATTCGATGTATAAAAGAGAGGACCTTCATTCAACAGAAACCAACATCAGTGCTGATGCAATTTATAAATAGAAAAGGGAGTATCTCTAGGGATACATATCAAACCCTGTACCTTAGTCCGTAGAGGCTCTACTTTAGGAAACGCAACAAGAACTTGGAGAAGAACATCCAATGTCTGAATTGAAGAAGAATGTACATCAGTTAGTACAATTCAATGAAAGGCAGTTTAATTCTTATTTTGCTTCATTTAATGATCTAATCCTCAACAGAAGCTACCAAAATGAATCGCTTAGCCACCAGCATCTTAATCTAATTGCATGGAACACCAGCTGGCAAGACCCTATTTATAGATGCTTCTATATAATTTCTTTATTCCAAGTTTGAAATTTTTCGGGAAAAAAGGGGTCATGTATCTAACCTGTTTGAACATCAGACCAATTGCAGGACGACTTGTTGTGACAAGACGCTCATTGAACCCCTGGATTACAAAAGGGGGAAAGGAAGTTGTCACTATTTTTTATTGATGAAAAAGAAGGTAAAGTTGAGTTAAGAAAATCTATAACTCATTGGAAGAAACAACTGTGATATCACAGAAACCATTGACCATAATATCAAATTTTGAGGGTAAAAGGTCTTTAAAAAAACTATTGCCCAATAATGAAAAAAATGTAATGATGAAATAAATACTTTGCTCCCAAGAGAGAAGTCATTAAAAAAGTGACCTTGCTAAGGGCATTAATGGCCACAATTATTTGCTGAATGGTAGTAATCTTTGCAGTAGCCTCCTCTGGTGTTAATGCCTTCACATTAATTAGCACCACTTCAACCTAGATTAAAGCAGGATAATTTTACTCAAAACATATAAGCATTAAACACAAAATAAGGGATCCAAACCATTAAAAAAAAATCTACTGGCAATTTAGAGGGCAACCTGTTGACAAAGAGGCGTGAGCAAAGAAGACAAATAATCAGATTGCTTTTCCAGTGGTACGTCTTCCATCCCAATCAGTAAGCCAATTGCCTGTAAACAATTACCTTGGATATGTAAAAAAAAGAACAGAACAAAGAACCACTATATGCACATGGGCACACAGAATGAATGTAAAACCATAGAAAGAAGACAATTATATATATCTTATATACACACTAAAAGGATAACCTCAAATATGTGGCTTCCATCTTCAGACCCTGAAAGTTCATTGGATGCAAAATTTGAGCTTGTAAATCGTGCGACAGTATCTTGCAGACTCTGAAGTTTCACCATGAAGAGAGAGACAAACTTAGAGATAACTAACGTTACAGGAAATTTTACAAGAGAATACAAAGTTTCAAAATTGAAATGTGTTTGATTAATGAGGATATTTATACCGTTAAAATTGTCTCGATGTAAGGAACGAGCTTCACTTTTAGAAGTTTCACAACCCTCATGAATAGATAACTTGCCCTTCTACTAACATTGATGTTGGGGTGGTGTATGCCTCTTTCATCAAGAAAGGCAGCCAAAACAACATGAATAAATTGAGAATTCTCCTGCACTACCTTTATATATCGAAAAATCGTTTCCAAATATATAAGTGCAACCAGCCTGTTAGAATGGCAAGAAAACCGTGTGGATAAAAGCATTGTAACCAACTCCCCAACAAGTCCACTTCCATTTTTCATCACCTCATCACTGATTGACTCCCCATATGCAAAGAAAAGTGTAAGCGAAGCCTCTACCTCTTCAACATTCCGATCTGATGAAGAAGAGGCAGCACTTACCATTGAACTTCTAATAAACAGTTGAGTTACATCAGGTGCTACACGACCCACACTACGCAAAAGTACCAATAAATCCTTTCTAAACTCCACCATTCTATCTTCTTCTTCGTGCCCAATCTTATCTAAGATATCAAGATTGTGTCGATATGCGGGATCATAACAGATTTGTGCCAAGATCACTTCCAATATTTGACTCAAGTGAAGAAGTTGCTTCTCCGTCAGAGGAGAAAGGCTCTTCATGGTAGCCACATAACCAGAAAGGAATTGCACAATGCTAAAAGCAGAGTCCAACTCACATTTTTGTAATACATAAAAAACAGATGGCAAAACTTCGTTAAGCAGCTCCAATGAAGTGCTCTTAGATTCTTCAGAATTCAACCGTTTGAAACACTCCAAAACCTCAACTGCATAACCGGTAAGTAAGCTAGCCACCTTTGAGACCAACTCAGAGTCGCTGTCTTCAGTAGCAACCAGACCAAAAACCCGGCTTATTTGAAGACTCTGCAACAGGGTTAGTTTTGCCTGATGATCCATCCGCTTTGAAACAACTGCCAGTAAACAACCTGCTGCAGCTCCACGAAGTTGTTCGAGCAGCCCATCAACTAAAGTTAACTCAAATAACAATGGCAAAATCACATCATTTACTATTAACCCAATATCAATCCAAGATATGTATCTTCTCATTGCATCCAACACACTTGCACACAATTCTTGATCAGAATTCTTATACATGGACAAAATGTCATACCACGCTCCAACTAATGAAGATACACACTGCGCTCTCATAGCATCCTTAATCCGCCCTGCGGCTGTTACTTCCTCAGGCGTTCGAGGGTAATCCATGCTAATTGACTCGTCATCTAACGTATTAAGAACCCGACAGAACATATCAATCACCACAGACCCTTTTCTCAAATGAGATAAGAAATCAACAAAAACAGATGGCCAATTCATCGGGTAATCAAGGTAAATTAGTGATACCAAAACTTGAGCAAGCTTGTTCTTTATAAAAGCAGGACCCCGTAAAATTCTAAGTGCGTGATTCTCATCAATACCCTCCAAACACACAATGGAAAACACTGACTTTCTAATGAAGTACTTCTCATCTAAACTCATCCACGAATAACGAATCCGAATAGTTTCATGAAGTGTTTGCAAACACCAAAACTGAACCTGAACAATGTTCGAAAAACAAAGCTTCTCAACACACACTCTACATATTGCCGATTCGTCTTTGGCCTTATCACAATACTCATTAGCCTTTAATTTTAAGTTGGAATCCACATTGCTCGTTTCATCAAACATGATAACTATTGCTTTCTCCAAGTCATCCATGGCGCTTAAAAATCACAAACCCACAACTCAAAATCAAACAAAAAACAAACAAACAAACAAACAAAAGGATATTATTTACCAACACCCTTTTGCAGAATCAGTGGAAACCAAAAGGGTTGATCGGGAACAAAATTGTTCAAGGGTTTTTGTGGGGTTTGTGATAGGAACCGAAGAATAAAGGGCAGTGGATGGAAGCGATTTGAGAGAGTGAAAAATCGAGATTGAGTTTCTCAGAAAGCTTACCTTTTTATTATATGATTCAGATCAATTCACGGATCTTTATAATGCGAGAAGTATTTTAGGAAGCGTTCTAGTGGAATTTATTTGATGAGCATTTTCGTTTTTCTTTTCTTTTTCTTTCTTTTCCTTTTTCTTTTCCCTCTCTTTTTCTGTTCTATTTCTACTCTCTCTAGGGTTTGTGATTTGGAGGTTGTTTGCCAGTTTATATACCAATTCCTAATTATCGCGCCTCCATATGTTAAATAAATAAATTGTAGAATAATAATAATAATAATAATATTTCTAATATTAAATCATAATAATATTTCTAATATTAAATCATAATAATATTTCTAATATTAAATCATAATAATATTTCTATTATTAAATCATAATACTAATATAATGACTAAATAAATAAATAATGAATTGTGAAAATTAATATAATTTTTTGTTATCAAAGGCCCCAATAGTTGTAAGAATTGGATTTCAATTAATCATACACACATTGTAAGATTGTTGCTATGTATTTACATACTTACTTAAAGTTTACTAAGTTCGAATTTTACATTTAAATATTTGAGGGTGTAATTCTATCACTTAACTTTTTCTTTTTAAGTGTTTCGTATTTGTATGTGGGTTTGCAAAGCGTGTTCTTATATTTATAAGTTTTAAAAATAGATTTAAAAGAGTTTTTTTGAATAACTTTATATTTTTGTTTTAAATAATCATATTGCATTTTAAATTTATCATAATGTTTTCTCAAAGGCATGTCATCTATAAAACTATTTTTAAAATTTTAAATACTATATAATTATTTTTTAAAGAATCAAACAAAAATTACTTCTTAAACTTCTTAAACCTATTTTTAAAAATTCATAGACTTGAAAGGTACCAAATGAGTTTGATATTATAAATCATGTAGATTAGAAATGCACGTTTTTAAAACTCATCGACTAAACATATATATTCATCGAGACTTGAAAACTAAAAAAGATAATTTTTTCAAAATAATATTTACATCATTATAAACCGGTCTTTAAGATATTTTTCTCGGTACAATCAAACTTAATGTTATAGGAAGTCAATATCCTAAGTTATTCAATACATTTAGACTCTACATTAACTTTAAAACATACAACCAATATAGATCATGAAAAAAAAAAAAAAACAATCTCATCTTAACCACTACAATATAAAAATGGTCAAAAAGAACACGAATAACCAAGTTATGAGTCATGTTGATGTCACATATCTATGAATTAATTTTCAATACTAAGATGAAGTAGGTGCATGCTAGTTGGCTCAAACAATAATCGAAGAACTGAGTTATGAGTTAGGTTGATGTCACCTATCTATGAATTAATTTTCAACACTAAGATGTAGTAGGTGCATGCTAGTTGGCTCAAACAACGTGAGACACTAATGGGGTTAATTGATATTTTTGAAAAAGGAGGGTAAAGTTGAGAATAAAAAAATTACATCCGACGTGTACCCCTTTTCTCGGAAACATGACTCTATATATTATATTAACCGAATTCATAATACACACGCGATCGTCAAAGCGTTTGGTCACGCGCCAAATTTGTTGGTAGAAACTGCTCCGACTCCCCGGCAGGAAGACCCGTAATTGACCAATTTTGAAAATGCCATCGTCTATCGGCTCTCGGAAATTCGTGCATTGTGAGGGGTACATTCGTAAATTTTATTTTTACAATGTACTTCGAGTTCATGGGCTTTTTTTAAGTAAGCCCATTTCCAACAGCAGTTGGCCCAATGTTTGCGAGATTCTAAGATTGGGCTGATGACGTCGGCTTACACGAGCAGGCCCATCGGTTCAAACTTATCAAACTATGAAATTAAAATAAATAAATATATTATTTTCATTCTTCGTTTTTTAGTATAACACTTGGAGGTCGGAGGATTTGAACCTCTTATCGCCTCCACAATAGAAGGTCGTGTCAATTACTGTCTAAGAAGCACGAATACCTTCATTTGGATAGTGTGTTTGTGTCTGACACGTATTGGACACTTGAACACTCTGACACTTGGTGGACTCCTTTAGATACTTGTCAGTGCAACGGATGTATTAGACATGCGTAGAACACTCGTTGAATAGACTAAAAAAACACATATATGATAATAACTTTTGAGCATGGTATTTCAAGCTACGTCTTTTAAGCGTATAAATGCATCAATTCATTTATTATAAAAATTATATATATGTTTTAATAAATGTGTCATTACTGTGTCGTGTCCTATATTTTTAAAATATATTGTATCATCGTGTCCATGTTGTGTCGTATTTGTGTCTCGTTCCGTGTCCATGGTTCTCAAATTACTGTTGTACTAAAAAACATGAACTGGCCCATTAGTTCAAACTCATTAATCTATGAAATTAAAATAAATAAATATATTATTTTTGTTATTCTTCTTTTTTGTAGTACAACAATTTGAGGTCAGAGGATTTGAATCATTTTGGTATTTATACTTTCAACTTTGTTTAGTACAACAATTGGAGGTTAGATAATTTGAACGTCATCTCACCTCTACAATACAGTATCGTGTCAATTACCATTAAACTAAAAAACACGACTATACTTAGCCAACAATCCTTCTAGTGCGTAGTGTAATTTTATTTTATATGTTAGGTATAGCTTTGACAGCAATTTTACTTATATGTGGACATACCTTTTGCCCTTTTCTTTGTTTGTTTATTTAACATCATTGTATCATTTGGGCTAGTTGGGTAGATTTACTATAATTAATCAATTGTTATTGATATCAACGATACTCTATTGTATATGGATGTCAAAACTGGATGATAAAATGATTTAGATCATATCTAATATTAAGTTATTCACACGTATATATTAGAAGATTTAGTTTGAAGACTACACTCATTTTTTACTTATTTCTATTGAGGTGTCATCGAAAAAAGAATGGATAAAGTCTACATTCATGCTTCATCCATAAGCCTTCAAATGCTCGCCGTGAAAAAAGTTACATTGTTATTCTTTATATAATTTTTTAAAATGGTTGATTATGTTAATTACTGCTAACATATAATTAACCCCAAGATTACTATATGTATATATATGTATGTAAATTGATGGTAAGTGAAATTGATTTATTTGTGGTAAAGGACAAATAAGTCAAAATTGGATGCCAATGCCTACAACATCGTGATAAAGCAAGAATTCAAATACTCCACGGGACGTTATTAAGATACTTACGATTCAAATTTCATAAGACAACGAATGTCAAATATTTACATATGAATGTTAAAAATGTCAATTTATATACTTAAAATTTTCAAATAAATGTCAACAAATTCAAATCCTCACTTCCAATTTATACTTTAAAAAAATCACGAAAAATACATTTTCTCCCTCTAAAATTTTTAGTATACATTTACTATTGGATTGTGAATTTAGTTTTAATTCTATATCGTTTAATTTTCAATTTGTTTATAATAATTTTCAGTATTTTATGCTTCTTATCATTGAATTTTTTTTTATTAGTTGTAGTAGCACCATAAAATACATAGAAAAATATTGAAAGTGAGTGTTTAGCGAAAATTGTATTTAAAAATATGTATCTCAAAAATTTAAATATAAAATTGAAATGGAACTCAAAACATCGAAATAATATTTAAACTTAAAAATCGAATCAAAACCTGGTGACAAAAAAAAAATTATTTCAAATCTAAAAATAAAATATAATATTTTCCACAACTAAACTTTAGGTGAAGAGTTGACTATTATGTGACTATAATATAGTTTTCTTTAAAAAAATATACATATAGATAGATAGATTTAAAATATCATGTGCACTAAAACGAATATCAACTAAAAATAAATAAATATCGAAAACAATGTCAAATTTTGAAAACAATGTCAATTAAAGAAGCAATTAAATATTTTTAAAAATTATGTAGAAAAATATGCTAAAATATCGCTAACACCAAATATTAATAAACTTTAAAATATCGTGTAATATTAGTTATATATAATATAATAGAAAATTATCAAAAATATAACATTTGAAAAAATATTTAGTATAATAAATTTTGTTCGTAAGTATGAATAGTTTGTCAATTTTTTTATTTTTTGTAAACAATCTTATACAATAAACTAATTCCTACCAATTTCTTTACTAAACTCGAAAAATATATCCTTAATAAAAAATAACTAAATATTAAAACTATTTAAAACAAAAAAACAAAATTGATCGCTATTTAAGTTTTGTTTCAATTTTTTTCTGCGATTCATAGCAATTTTTTTATAATTTATTTATAAAGAAAGAAAAATAAAAAGAAGATAATGGTTGGGATATTGAACATGACACGTAGGCATGGGAATTGACGTGGACAGGTCCATCATGATCTAACGAATTGCTTGCACATTTTAAGCAACGAAAATACACGCAAAGGGGTAAATCAATTGCTTTTTATGTATTCATTCTTTTACGTCTCTTCTTTGACAAACTCAATCGATTCCTTCACAACTGGCACTTTGCCAACCCCCCAATATCACATGTCGTACATTTTTCTTGATGTCGATGTCGATCAAAATTTCGAGATTTTAATATTACATCAACGTTGGTGAAAAATATTCTTTTCTAAAAAAAACGTAAGTGTTGGATTGATTTACGAAAAGTTATGATTAAAAGTTTTTTTAAAAAAATAGGGTTGATCTTTAAATAGACATTTTAGGTATTTTTAAACAAGTTAACGTGTTTACTAATTTATATATTTTGAAATTTGTCGATTTTAGCTAGACTTTTGATTGTCTACTTTTAGTTCTTGTATTTTCGATAAATTTTCGACGAGTACTTCAAAATTGATTTTTATTGAGACTAGTTAAAATAATGAACAACGATTTTCGGAGGAAGAATTACCATATGTGAACATGTTTTCAAATTTTGCAATTAAACTCTTTTTGATGACAAAAAGAATTAGTTCAAAACAAATTAGTAGTAGGGGACTAAATTAAACTAGAGATTTGTTGAAAGTACGAATACTAAAAATGGACATTTAAAGGTATAAGAACGAAAATGAACGAACTTCAAAGTGTATAAAATTAAAATAATTGTATTTTAACCTTATTTATTTACTATGTGATGTAAATGAAAATGTTCAACCACTCACAATGTTGATATTAAAGCCCATAAAAATGTATACGAAAGTGTGATAACATGTCGACGTGAGTTTAACATCGTGTAGTTTGTGATCCACCAAGGCCACAACTTAGTAATTCTCTCCTTTTTAGAGCACAATGTGTGAATTTATGATTCTTTTCAATTTAGGCCAAGTTTATTGCAAATTTGCCAGAAGTTGAAATCATATTTATTATAATTTCACGTCGTTTTTAATTTAGAATTTCGATGTGCATTCTAGATATTGCATTTGAGACAATCTTGTGACGACTTGTAACATATTTTTGTTTCTTAATTTCCAAGATATTGACTATAGTACCTTTCATTTCTATTTAGCATATAGTCTATGTTAAAAATAGTTTTATAACTTGTTGAAGAAAATAAGGCCATACAATATTATATTATTTATCGTTTGAGGTAAAACCATTGTCTTTCATAGAATATAGTTTTATAGTTCGGTTTTATATAAACAGAAGTCAATTTTATTTGTTACTAGAAAAGTGACATTTCCTTATGTATATTCCATTTATCATTCTTTTTAATCAAGAAATTACGAAGAAAGTGTGTGCGTTACTTTTCAAATTAAACCACTTTGAAAACAAATAAAGGAACTGTATGAGACAAAGTTTATTTAAGACTATAACAACCTACTATTGCTATAGTAAATATTATTTAAAAGTTTCAAATTAGATACACTAAACACTATTTCGAAACTCTCAATTTATTACAATATTTACTATTCAACATTCATCATTTTTTTATTATTTGCTACAGTATTTATTATTTATTTATCAAACTAAAATAGTCTATAGACAAATGCATACTATTATAACTCAAACTAAAATAATGTACACCTCAAAGACAAATTATTTTAATCAAAGTATAATAACTAGGACTACAATAACTCACTATTTGCCCCAAACCCATTAAAAAAAACGTTGGATAATAATTTTATATACCAAGGTTAATAATTCAAAAAATCCACTTTATAATAATCAAATTAAAATAAACAATTAAACAAACTATAAACACAGTCTAAGTATATATATATGTGTAAAAGTTGATTGGTTAAGACAGTTGGTTCCTTCTAGAATTGTAAATTTATAAACCTCTCTTCGCACGTGTGAGATATAATATTTAAAAAAAAAAAGGAGTTTTAATTTATTTTTCTTCCCTTTTATATTTTGTCATATATTTTTGTCATTTTCTGGTAATTCAATAAATTGAATATATTGGATATTAAATTATAATTTTGTAAGCCATAAACAGGTTGGGACCATTAGGGTTAACGATGTTTGTAGATTGATCGCTAATCCAACGGCCAATAATGGATATCAGTTTTTCCTCCCTTTGACTATGGATTGGTCCGCCAACCACCATTTTGACATTACTCTTTTCATTTCGCCGCCGTAACCTCCGCCCCACACCTGTCGTTTTTGTCCCCTTCCGTCTACAAGTCAAGGCTCTCACCTCCGTCCGATTCTCCCTCTCCGCCCTCCATACGGCGGCGTATATAAATGATATATAAATACATTTGACGTCGTGTATTCTTTTAAGTTTTTTTTTATCGATTGTATCAAATCGTGTGGTTTGGTAAATTATGTGTTTAGACACTCTGCATTGTTATTTTCTTTTCAATTAATTCTGGTTATCTGTTTTCACAGTGTCAAATTTTAGTGCTTTTGTAACATCGTTTGTTGTTTTTATCTTACATATGAAGGGGTATTTTTAAAGTTACTGCTTCTTAGTCTCGTTATCTATTGAACCTTGCTTTAAAATGTTGTATTTATGAGAGAACAACCAACTTGTGAGATTTCATCGACAACCACGTTACTTGACCTGAAAACACCTATAACTTTAACATAGACCTCCTCAACAATAGTAAAACTGACTCCTAATCCATACTAGACCAATCTTTTGGATCCACCACTATCTAAAAAAAATGGCACTTCAATGTACTTTTACGCAATACAATGAGATCCACTTAATGTATAACTTTATTGATATTTATAAAAAAAAAACTATAATGTTTTCAAACTAAAAAAATAAGAAAAAAAAAACTTAAATTAAACCATGCACAATTAAATCAATAATTTAATAAATTTGAATTATAAATTCAATTAATTTACTTATAAGCTTTCTATCTAAAAAGTTAAAGCTTGAACCTTGATTTACAGGGATTATAAGATATTATTATAATATTATTTTGTCGATTCATTTCTTAAACATATTCCTTATTTAGTATATTTATGTTTGTACATCTGCTAAATTAATAAATAAAATAGAGAGTCATTCATATAATCAACATGATATCAAAATCTAGATAGTAAGTCCAAACGGGTATTCGATCCAATATAGGTGAATCAGGAAACTCATACTTTACCAATTGATTTTGAAATTGATCTCCGTACTATCAAATTTAACATACTCGTAACTTCTAAAATTTATATTATATTATTTCAGTTTTTTATATGCATAATACATAAATTTGTGAGGATTCGATCGCTACTAAATTCATCCGTGTCTCTAAATTTTCGTTAAAATAAATTTGACCATTTTTTTCGAAAAAAATAACCATATAATATAATTTTTAAAATAAAATTCGAAGATATAAATCGTATATTTATCTGCGTGGTGGACTCATGGCTGCTAGTCGGCTGACCACGTGGCGCTGATTTTTGCAAGCAACCGGCCACGTGCTTTCCCCAACTGAATAAGTCAGAAAAAACCAAAATTTCGATCAAATCACATTTTCCTATTTTTTTTTCCCTGAAGAGTGAAATTCCAATACTACCCTTTCTATACCTTTTCAAATTTAATTTTATAATTAACGGTTGACACCATTTTTTATTATAACTAAAAAACGACCTTATGGTTATTGAAATATAAAAATTCGTTACATATTATTTTAGGGTACTGTCTGTCTCCATAATTAGTCCAACGTCAACATTAATTTGCCACTATTTAAATTATATTGACCAACGTTCTTTCTTTATTGTTTGTTGAAATTTTGGTGTTAAGATAATGTTATTAATCCATAATTAAGATAAGGTTAATCGATTATTTTACTACGTATATACGTTTATTTATATATATAAACAACTGTAATAAAATGTGTGGAAATAATAGTATACAATCAAATAGAAAATATTCTAAAACAATTTTGAAAAAAAAAATAGTTGGGAGGCAAAACTCAAATCTAAACAATCAGACTATTATTGGTATTTTTAGTGAGTGGCCATTTAATAATCGTCGACGAGCCAATTTTTTGTATTTTCGAACGTGTGAGCTTTTTCTGTTTTACCGTTAATATTTTGGTGCTGTTATGTTTTTTAAAAAGCCATTTTTAATTTCTCAATTTTAATCTATGCACCTATTATTACAAACAACACAAACGTTATTAAGACGATGTAAATACTCATGGATGGAAAGTAATAAAACTAAGCTCAATTTCCACTCCGACTCAGCGCGTTAATATATAGACTTGATCAAATGCTAATATCGAAAGCCTCAAGCCTCAAGCCTCCACCTCCACAAACACAATATAATCATTATTAAATATCAAAATAGAATAATCAAAAGTTAAATATAAAATAAAAATCCAACCAATTATATTTGAATCAATTTAAAATGAATTGGTCACTATACCCCAAGTTATTAAATTATCCACCAAATTCCCAACACAAAAACGTCAACATATTTTAATATATGATTAGTCGTCAATTTTTGTTAACGTGTCACTAATCCAAGATTCTAAAAATCATTTCCAATACATTAATTATAATTAAATTTCTTACCAATGAAATATTAAAAATTCCCAATTACACGTCAGCTTTATCCACTAACAGTTTAATTTGTAAATTAAAATGAGGGTTAATAAAAGCATTATTGTCACTTTAATAATTATTAAAATTGATGCCTTCCTTGTAGCCAGTTGTATCCAAATCCGGGGGAAATCACTTTTTTAAAAAGTGGTTTTTTTCCTTTTATCCTCTCTATGATGCAATCATTATAATAATTAATTGAAACAAAAATCATAATTAAGCATTCCTTAGAAGATAAGCACGAACAAAAGTTGGAAGATAATTGGAGTGAAGTTCAAAACTAATAAATGTATATTTTAAAATCTTTCAATTTCACAGTTAAGCTAAAATTTTCAAATATTAAAAAAAAAAAGAAATATAACAAAATTTATAGTTTTTTTCTATAGTAATTTATTTTTTTCTTATATTTCGTAAATAATTTTTTTTTTATCTATAACTTTTTTTGTTGTTATAAATTATATCAAATTTAGTTAATTTGGTGGCCTTGACTTTTTTTTTGTTCGGTAAAAAAATTAAATATTTAATTTTAAGATTGATATTACGAATTTATGCCGATTGAATTATACTTGTGTTAAGGTTTGATGTGACTATATATGGAGGAAGTATCTATTGACACATTTATTTGCAATTCTATACTCGTCTAATTTATTTAAAAATTATCTATTTTTTTTGTGTGTTTTTAATTTTAGTCTATATATTTTAAAAATACTTATTTCAACCGTTGTACTTTTAAAAAGTGGCGAAATTTGTACAAAATGAAGATTGAATATAGAATGAGGATTACTTTTTTTTTTATTATCAAAATTAAATTACTAAAAGTCATGCACTTTTATATATATGTGTATATATATATTAAAAAACCATGTTGATGTAAATAAATAGAATCTCATGGTACTATTGGAATCATCTCTATGATTGAAAAAGTTAAATTAAGTTGGAATTTAGAACCATGGAACCATATATCAAAATATATGAATAACATCACCTTTTCCTAAATTGGTATACATTGGAATCAAATTCAATTATAATGAAATTCCAACTCCGGTGTTTCTTTTGAATGGAAAGTTGGCCAAATACATATAGTTTTCGATGGGCAATGGAATCACATTCTCATCGTCCATTACAAAATAAATTATTCCAATTAATCATCTATTGCTATTCAAATATGCATGCTACAAAATGTTTTAGGTCGATTTTTAATATCGAATTCATTTCGTTGGCACAATTTTCAACCTAACTCGTTCACGATTCCATTTTGGTTCGTTTCGAACACCTCTTGAGATTTTTGGTAATACTCAGACTACATTTCATCCTCTCTAAATTTGAGACGCAGCATCGTTATTTCAATACAAAGAAAGGTCAGTTACGTAATTTCACTATTTCCAGATTTTTTTGGGGGATTTATTTAGCCTTTCGCTGTAATTGTAATTGGAAATAAGAGAAGCCATTAACAAACACGGATTCTTTGAATATCGTAGGAAGCTCTCCCTGTTCCTTTCAATCTTTCTTCGCCAATTCCCTCTTCTTCTTTGACACTTCTTCCTTGTAATTTTTCCTTCAATTTCAATCCCTTTTTTTTTTTTTTTTTTTTTTCATTTCATCTTCTTCTATAAAATCTGTATATATATTCTTTTTAACATCATTTAGATTTTTCTTTTCTCTTCTGGTGCGGATTCCACTTCTTTCCAAGGGACAAAAGTTTCGTGTCTCTTTGAAACTTGATTTTTATTCGATTTTAGAGCTGGGTTTTTTCATTTACTGATCTGGGTTTATTGATTTGGTTTGTGGGTCATTGAGGAAATTTGTTGGTTATTGTTTGTTTATTTCATCTCTTCTTGTATAAATTTGTTCGATTCTTGCTGTTTCTGTTTAGTTTGATACCGAATTTGTAGACGGTACAGTTTCCCGGGGAATTTCAGAGCTGTTTGTTTTTTGATCGTGTGAAGTTTTTTTTTTCTTCCGTGGGTTGGGTATTGGGTTAGCGAGGGAATTAGTTGGATCGGAGGGTGATTTGATTGTAGTGGTATTGGTTTTTGATTTGAAGAACTTAATTATTGGAGTGCGACTGCGATCTGAGTTGGAGAGGGAAGTAATTGGCTGTGCCCTAGAAGATGGGAGTTCCGACGATTGCTTTATACGCTGGTCCACCGAGCAGTATTTGCTCTACACATCCCTGTCAGATCAATGCTCATTCGTCTTTGGATTTCGAAATTGGTTCTCGACCTTCATCAGCGTCGTCAACAGCGTCGGCTTCTCAGAAGTCGGTGGCTGGTGGACTTTCGTGTCTCTTCTCCGCTTCACCTGTACGTCATGTCTCGTCGACGACGAGCTTTTCCGGTTGTGGAGAGGAATTGGGATCGTTGTGGCATGATAGAGGGGAGGAATTGAGTAGCTCATTTCGATATTCTTCGAGCAAATATTTAGGGTCTTCATTGGCAAGGGATTCTAGCCCGGTATCAGTGTTCCAGGGACCGGTTTCGTGCTGTAGTAGCGGAGTGGGTTCGACGGCAAAAAGCCCTCCGATTTCGATTTCTAGAGAGAAGAGTGGGGAATCTAATTTCCAGAGCTCGATTGGAGTTGGGTCGAATGGATTCTTCAATGGGTTCTTGAGGAATGCTTCAGGATCATATGTGGATGTTCATAGAAATGCTCTTGATGTGAGTTCATCGGCTGTGCTCATGGATGAGTTGACTTTCAATTGGGAAGATGGGTTTGGGGAGTGTACCTCTGAGCCATATGCAAAGGATATGCTTCTTGGTGCACAAATTAGGCATAAGATCTTTCTTGATGAATTCGTGATCAAGGCATTTTACGAAGCTGAAAAGGCACATAGAGGACAAGTATGAGTTCAGCCTCATGATTTTTTCCTCTGTTTTATTCCGTGGCATTATTGAAGATGACTTAACTAGTATTCTTTCTTTGCAGATGCGAGCCAGTGGAGATCCATATTTACAACATTGTGTGGAAACAGCGATGCTTCTGGCTACGATCGGTGCAAATTGCACAGTGGTCGCCGCGGGGCTTCTGCACGATGCGCTTGATGATTCTTTCATGTGTTATGACTACATTTTAGGGTCAATTGGAGCTGGGGTTGCTGATTTAGTTGAAGAGGTGAGGAAATATTTTCTTGCTTAATTGATGAGGCACTCACTGATGAAGGTTGATTGTATTTAATGTGTCTGAGATCTGGATCTGTAACCACACGTGGAGTTTGTTTTGTGCCTTTAACTTTTATTGGAGCATGTGGTGAAATGAAATCCTTATAGTTAAATTGTCTGTCTCTCTGCCCTTTGTACAAGAATTGATCTCAGATGCTTTTGCCTGCTAGATGCAGTCTTTTGATTTTCTAGTTTTGCTTTTCTCATACAGTTCTATAACTTAATTAATTTGCTTTACATCCTTGTCGCTACCTCAAACTTACTGTATCCTAATTTTCTTCCTGTAACGGTTTTAGGTGTCTCAACTTAGTCATTTGAGCAAGCTTGCACGCGAGAACAATACAGCCAACAAAACCGTTGAGGCAGATCGATTGCATACCATGTTCCTTGCCATGGCAGACACTAGGGCCGTTCTTGTGAAATTGGCCGATCGTCTGCATAATATGATGACACTAGATGCATTGCCATTGACCAAACGACTAAGATTTGCCAAGGAAACTATGGAAATTTTTGTACCATTGGCAAATCGCTTGGGAATATTGAGTTGGAAGGAGCAGTTGGAAAACTTATGCTTTAAGCATCTTCATCCCGAAGAACACAAAGAACTTTCATCTAAACTCGTGGACTCCTTTGATTCAGAAAGGATAACTTCTGCAATCGAGAAATTAGATCAAGCTCTGAAAAATGAAGGGATTTCTTACCATCTCTTATCTGGACGCAACAAGAGCTTATACAGCATATACTTGAAAATGCTGAGGTGTGTTCTCTCACTCTTCATTTCAATTTTCACCTCTAGTTTTTACACGTTCTATTTAATTGATCTATGAAAAGAATTAGTTGAATTAGCTGGATATAGCTTATAATTTAATATTTTCAAGATGAAGACTAGATCTTAAAATAGGTTCATCAAAATTTGAAGTTAAATAGCTTATTTGTCCTTTATCTGATGATTATGAATTTTGACGTGAACCTTGCATTGTCTGACTGAAATGTGTACTTATCATTTTATCAACAGAAAGAAGTTGACCATGGACGAAATCCATGACATTCACGGCATACGTCTTATTGTAAAAAATGAAGAAGACTGCCAGAAAGCTTTAAGAATAGTTCACCAGTTGTGGTCTGAAGTGCCTGGGCGGTGCAAAGATTACATTAGTCGACCCAAGTTTAATGGGTATGCTGTGGCTCAAAATGGTGTATTATATCCTGTGTTCTTTATTTATTTGTTATTTCCGTCTTTATCTCTTTTTGTCTCCATTCTGACTCGACTTGTCGACTTGAAGGTATCGATCTCTACACACGGTTGTGGTGGGTGAAGACATGGCGCACCTTGAAGTGCAAATTAGAACAAAAGAGATGCATTTGCAAGCAGAGTTTGGCATTGCAGCTCATTGGAGATACAAGGAGGGCGACAGTGAATACTCTCCATTTGTCGTTCAGATGGTCGAATGGGCCCGTTGGGTAGTCACTTGGCAGTGTCTGTCTATGAGCAAAGATGGATCGTCAGTTGACTCTGCTGATTCAATAAGACCGCCCTGCAAATTCCCTTCTCATTCTGAGGGCTGTCCATACTCGTACAAAACCCAATGTGATGGACAAGATGGACCTGTATTCGTCATAACGATTGAGAATGACAAGGTCTTTTTCTCTTTTTTGTATTATATTAGTTGAAGGTTATCAAATTTCATTTAGTGAATTCGTGTTTGTTGCATTAGTTTAACAATGGTACTGTAAATACTGCAGATGTCGGTTCAAGAGTTTCCTGCAAACTCAACGATCACGAATTTAATGGAAAGATGTGGTCGAGGAAGCACAAGATGGACCTCCCATGGCTTCCCCATGAAAGAAGACTTGAGGCCAAGAGTTAACCACAAGCGAGTGAATGATCCAACGTGCAAGCTGAAGATGGGTGATGTGGTGGAGCTAACTCCCACCATACCCGACAAGTCATTAACAGAGTACAGGGAAGAAATCCAGCGAATGTACGACCGTGGGATCACGGTATCAAACTCCGGACCGTCTCCTGTTGCACCTAACATTGTTGGTTTCTGGAGCTAACCTTACCTCAGTTTCTCTGTGGTTTAGTGATTATCAAATTATTCTGTATAGAATGGTCTTTGTACACCAAGAAAAAAAGAGAAAAAGATGACTAACTGAAATTCAACATCGTTCAAAATCAAAATTAAAAGCACTCTTGTTTGGAGTGTATTCTTGAATGCTCAGTCTTGTAGGAATTCATTTCCATTAATATGATTTTTCTTTTCCATCATTATCATGTACTGGTTTATTAGTGATTTGAACAGACAATTTGACAACTTTTATAGACCACTCATTCATATGAGAAGGCGTCATTTTCTCCATAAAGTTGGGAAGAAATATTCATATCTTCGGAATTGACACATTAGTGGAAATAAAGCCATCGAATTCTTTTAGAGGTATTATACAATAATTTGATAATATCCAACAAACAATACATCCACCAACTTCAAATGAATCTATTTCAAATCCCCTTTTCATTAGAGGTTGAGGAAAGGGAAACAAAGGAAAAAAAACTATGTTATTTTTGAACGTTTTGCCAATGGAAAAGATACTCTTTGTGGGGCATGTTGTTGAGGTACTTCTGATGAGCTGGGTTCTTGGGATGGAGCAATTGTGTCATCACCTTCATCTTCCTCTGTTTCCTCCATCGTTTCGACTGCTTGCTTCTTTGGGATTGCCAGTTGATAATTGGGACTGAGCAATGTGTCCTGATCGGGTGGAAGGGCAATACCAGGCCCGCCAATCGACCTTGGCAATGGGATCTTATTCCTGTTTCTAGCCAACTCTAGAAGAACCTGACAGAAAATGAAGTCACAGTTAAACACTTTTCCTTCAATGGGGAGAGAAGATAGAAAGGAAAAATGTGTGAATATGATCGTATTACTACAAGTATATACCACCTTTAGGCTTTTTTTCTTTTCAAGGCTACATATACAGACCAATCTCACAAGACAACTTGCTAGATCCATTAAGACCATACCCCGATGACCACCTTTGAGAACTAGTATTTCTCGCTAACAAGACGATGATTTGATTCTAAGATACACTGCAACTTACCAGGGGTCCAGGATTACCGTTATTACCTAAATAATTCAGTTTCAAATGCCTTTCAGTAAACCCTATATCAGGCATAAAGTGTCCAGACATTTTATCCACAAACAAATCACATGTAATTTGGACTATGAAGCCATTGTTACCTCTCTTGGAGGAGGTTGCGAGAAGCTGAAATTAACTTTCGACTGAATAGCAAGCTTCACATCATCACAATCAATGGCAGCCTTGCCCGCATGCTCCGAATAGACTTGTGCATCTGTCAGTACGTCAACAACATAACGATACCACAGCTCAAGAAACTGGTGTATAACTCGTGGTTCATAATCTTCAACCCCCATCGATTTCAACAGTGTCTTCACAATTTTAGCATCCCTCGGTAACTCCTCGTCTCCCTCAGACATTTCCTTACCACCCGTTTCAACTGCACAAGAAATTTATATCACTTTTGCAAACTGATGTTCCAAACATGATCTTTTTTATATCACACGTTTGATAATTATGAAGTGAGAATTGCTTTGGAGACGAAGTTAAGTGCTATATACATATATATAAAACAAGAATGCAAAAACATAAGAATAGCTTACACAATTCAACAGTGACAATTTATTACCAACGATTTCTAAGTAAGTACCAGATAAAAGATGTCTGGCGCCGAACTCGTGGTTAAGTGTGGCATTCGCAGCTAAATTAAAATGACCATTTGAATTAAGCCACTTCTGCTTGAGAGGAGAACTGACGCGGCCTCTAAAGGTCGCCGGAGATGCATTGCATGGAGGGAAGGATCTCCGAGAAGGAGATGAATTGTAAAGGGGGAAAGGGGGGTCGACGACAGTGACTGAGAGAAGGAAGGGGTAGAAGACGAAGATAGGGCTTTTTTCCCCCTCTGCTTTCTCCTATGTCCTCATAAGTAGACATTTTCTTCCCTAGTTAAATCCAATTTCTCAAAATTAATCGAAAAATTATGAATTCAAACTACCCAAATTAAATCAATTGCCCTAAAATCTCAAAGCACCCAGAAAAAATAGAATAAAACTGGACAAGAAAAATAAGGATATCATCAATGAAAATAATAGAAATATCAGCATACCCAATTTTGAAGGTCAAAATTAATGTTTTGATTGTCATATCCACCCCCACTAACAAGATTGTAATTTGTATAGATTGTCTCTCAATAGTTTAAACTACAAAATCTTCGCCCTAACAAATCTGTAATTCCTGTATATTGTCGTTCATTTCAATTCCCCAAAATCAAACTCAACTTTACAATACTTACCCAAAAATCTACCATCTAAATGCAGAAAACAAATCTTAGAGAGATAGAAAGGCAGAGATGGAAAATCGCTCACCGTAACGTGGACGAAGGTGCAGTGGGCACTGTGGCTGGGCAACGGCGTGAGATATGGAGAGAGCTGGGAGAGGAGAGACTCGCGAGATAGAATATGATTTTTTTTTTCTTCGTTCTTTAAAAAATTATTTTGAGAAGTTTGAAAAAAAAAAGAGATTTAATCAAAAACATAATTATATTTTATGTTTTAAAATACGTATTTATATAAATCATAAAACTAATCCTATTTATTTACTAAAATTTAATTGATAATAAACTATTATTAATTTATTTATAAATATATTTTATATTTTAAAAAATAATTAAATTACAATTTTAGTTATTGTTCGAATAAAGTTAGTGTTTAGTTTATAGTTTGATAAAATCTCATATATACTCTCTTCCCGATTTGTGACAATCTCATAAATATTAAATAGTTCCTATGAAGTAAGAACGTTTTTTTTTTATCATTTTATCAAATAAGGACTAAGTTATAATTACTAAATTCTATCTCTAAATTTGTAATTTAATATAAAAATTTATATAATAATTATTTTGTATTATTGTACAACTTATGGTAACATTACCTAATACATAATTATATTAAAAAAAGTCTTATATGTATTTAATATAACTATTTTAAAATTGTAAAATTCAAACTTCGATTACAATCAAAATATACAGAGAAAATTGCTTTCAAAACTTATCTAGATCACAAACCCTGAAAACAATTTTAAAAAACAACCAAAGACATATATATACTAAACTTTCTCAATGTAAATCACTCCAGATAATTTTTTTTAAAAAATATTTAGTGTATTTAAAATATTTTTTTAAAATAAAAAATATTTACATAAATATGATTTTTTAAAAAAACATTTTTTCTTCTATTTGAATAAACAGGATCAATTTAAGTTTAAGTGGTAAAATCAAATAAATCTAGACAATGAAATTTGAATTTATTTGAGATATTACATATATGAAGAGAGAGCTTTAAACAATTTGTAGGCTATGTGGGGAGAAGGTGAGGCATATGAAGAACCATTCTTTTCATACTTTTCAAATGATGTAATTTCTCTTTTATTCTCGTGTTTGAATTGAGATTTAGATTCAATAATCTAAAAATAGTCTAAAGCTTATTTTATATTTTTAAAAACCAAATTTTTTAGAGAAGGTTGAAGTAGTAATTATGGGCGTATTAGAAGTTTTTTCAATTGGAGAATTGTAAAAAATGAACAAATTAGTAAAATATTTACACACTTCAGTAATATCACTCTCTCTAAAATCACTTTCTCCAAAATACAAAAACTACAAGTGAAAGTGATAACAATAACAATAAACGAGAAGATTATTCACTTTGCAAACAAATGATGACAAAATGTGGTTTTTCAAACTAAGAACACCGCATAATGATTTTTCAACTGTTTCTATGAACCCTAACAAAGGGCAGGTTGCAACTTTATTTTGTGTCAAAGAAAGCTCAAACCATGGTTTGCAGATTCTATTGTTACAAAGAACATGAGAAACTTGAATCTAACTAGAAGATTTGAGCCTCAAATTTCAAGCATTTTTTAGCTCACTAGTAAAATTCATTAGGATTTTCTTTGCTTTGAACGAGAGGAACACCATCTGATCGCCAAATGATCCGTTCGTCACACAATGCTGCAACTACTTCAGCGTAAAGGCGATGCTCCTCCTTAAGTACCCTAGCTGCTAAATCCTCTGCTGAATCATTTGCAAGCACAGGAACCACTCTTTGAGCAAGAATCCGTCCAGTGTCAAAGTGCTCATCAACCAAATGAATTGTTGCACCTGAAAACCGAGCTCCAGAGTTAACCACTGCCTTGTGCACCTTCATTCCATAGTACCCTTTGCCTCCAAAAGCAGGAAGAAGTGATGGGTGTATATTTAGTATAGATTTGGAATAAGCTTGGATCAATTCAAGGGGTATAAGTTTTAGGTATCCAGCAAGAAGAATGAAATCAATCTCAAAATGTCTGAGGGTAGCTACAAGTTCAGATGCAGATAAGCCATTGGGTTCATCTTTGGTTTTTGGAAACAAAACAACTGGAATGTTCTTACTTCTTGCATATTCTGCACCGCCACAGCCACTTTTGTTAGTAACCACAACAACAATTTTTCCGTGAACTGATCCTTCGAGAGAAGCCTCGTGTATTGAACGAAAATTAGAGCCTCCACCAGAGACAAAAACAGCAAGTTTCTTCTTCTGAATCACAGTTTTTGAAACTTCCCCTTTGAGACTAGCACTCACAACCATTTGAGTATTTTTTCTACGAACAATATTCTCCTTGAACCAAACACTACGCAAAGTGGAATGATTGGTTTGGACAAAGGAAAAAGAAGAAGAAGGAAGCTTCAAAAGGAATGAATAATTGGGAGATCGAATCAACGAAACCGACAAATTTGGGCAAAACCGACAGAGAGAACATTGGGCTTCCATTCTAGCTAAGAAAACAATAGAATGGATTGCCTTGACTATTTGTAAGTGTGAATAATGGAACCAATGTTCAAGTTTAGGCAAGACTGCGTTCCAAAGCCAACGGTTTGAGCTTAGAGAAGTTCATATATTGTAAAAACTGAATAAAGGAAATGAGAATATGTGAGACTAGGATAGGGTAAAAAGATGAGTGAATAAGAGAAGTGGCAAAACAAAACAAACACGTCTAATGGTCAATCTTTCTCAAGCTCCCACTTCAGCATCACCTAAGAAACATGGTGGGGGTCAATACAAAACAATACTAGTTAGTAGTTCATATGGTCAAACCTAAACAGCCACCAAACCACAAATAAACTAAACATCATGCTATTCAAAACAATTACAGAATTAGATATGCTCAATAAACATGAAAGGTGTCACACCCTGTTCTAGGTTTTCCCCTTTAACATAGAACGTGGAATGAAAATGCTTTTTGAAAACAAGCTTTTTCGATCTAAAAGTCAAGCGAACAAGTAAAATAAAATTCCACAGAAATTTCGACAACATCTACCCTAAAATATGGGTTAGCCAAACCTGGAAAGAGAGGAAATTTTCACTTCTACCTATATATATATATATATACTTCAGACCCAAAATAACATTACACTCATCCAAACTAGTCCATAGTCAAAAACAAAGTTTACATCCAAGCTAGGAATTATTTACAAAAGAATTACAGTCCAAAAAGATATCTCTCGAAGCACGTGACCCTCACTACTTCTAACGACCCCATGATGCAATACAATCTTAAATATATGCATACAAAAAGAATGAGAATTTACCATCAATGACAAGAAGCTCAACGAATGCTTGGTCCTTAACCGCTACTATCAATGACTCAATTCCCCGAGATTATACGCTTTTCCCACTTCAATTTGGCCTGAAACAAAGATTAAGGTCACGTTACTTGGCTTCACATGTCACGAGGCTACAACTATTTCCAAAACACGCCATGAGGTCAATTCAAACTATTTAATGTTCCAAAGACTTCAATTTCTCTCTTCCAAGACTTAAATTGAATTTTTCCCTACAGGCTTTAATCTAGGCTAAAAATTCCACCTTTGGATCCTTAAACTTCACATCAAAATGAGTATCCACAATGGGTCTTTTAAATTAATATGCTCTTACTCGCAATATCAATAATTTGAGAGATTTCGATCATTTAACAATCTCAATGCCAAACCAACCGGTCAATAGCTTAAGAGCTTACCCACACTTGTCCTAAGCGATCTTAAGTGTGATGAACAATACTTCATAGTTCTCTAAAGTCTCCAATCTTCCATTCATACAATATGGTAACGAAAATTTCATGTCGAAAATAAATGGGTATTCACGAAACTTACTAAAATTATCCAAAATCTTACAAAACACTCGTCAAAGTAGCCTTAATTCTAATGGACAGCACCCTAACAACCTTCTAACTTCGAAAAATAGCTTTCAACATTCAATATTAGCATTATAATTAAATGGGTATCCAAGACCTAAACCATAAAGCTTGAAATTTTACCCAAATTTAGGCAAACATCCAAAACAATTCACTCCTTCTCGGCTAGACGGTAGCTAAATCCTCCAAGAAATCCAGCATCAAAGTATTATTGGTAATGTTTAATCCAAACCAACTACTATACAATAGATCTTTACCTCAAAGCCAAAATTTAGCTGAGAACAATGGAGCCACGGTATTCAAAGCTGCCGTACAAGACAAATATGAAACAAGAACTTCACAACGCGAGCGAACAACTAAGCTACTGCCAGATTCCTGAGTTTGATGCGACGGCGGAGAACTCTTGAGCGCGGCGCAAGGAGAAAGAGAGTCGAACGGCGCTGGTCGTCGTGTAACCTAGAACGGTGGCGTGCTGGTCGTCGTCCAGTGAGTCGAACGGCGCAATGCCAGTCGGCTGGAGAAGATAGGGAGACGGTAAGCGCGAGGGAGAATCGGGTTGGGGTTTTCGGCCGCGTTGTTGACGGAAATCTATGCCGTAGCCGGTGTGCAAGAGAGAGTGAGCTGAAGAGAAGTCGAGAGAGAGAGGGGGAGGCCGTCGGCTTTCACCAAGAAGAAGAAGAATGTTCTCGAAAAAGAACGGAGAAGGGAAGAAGAGAGTTTAGATCTTTTCCCTTATTATTATTGTTTTTTAATAAAATAAAACATAAAATTCCATCTCTTAATAAAATTTTAAATCACTATCAAAATAAAATTGCTTATAAAATTTTCTCATCAATTCAACCTATAAAGAATTTATTTAATTTGTTAGAAAGAGTTATGAATTATTACCTCTTTTTAAGAATTTAGTCTTCGAGAAATTTGATTAAAGTGATATGAAAAGTTGTGGTTATCGAGTTTTAATTGTCTGCTTACTTTCTCACTTTGCTATGGTTCCTCCAAAAAAACTTTAACTAACAATATGATCGTGTTAGTTTTGTCAATTCTCCTAGGCGATGCTAGAAAATTTTCAAAACTAAAACTTAAGTCCTACAACTTATCAAAAATTCTAACCACGATCGTTTTTCAAATATATTAATCATTAACATTTTTGGTATTTTGTATCATGGATGTAAATATTTTGTCACTTGTTGTATTTTTAAAAATACATTTTTTTTTTTTAAGTCTTGATAGGTACAACTTAGGATGAGGATTTGTAAACATACATAGGCCGTCTAAGCTCTTGGCTGCAAATTTCAAGTATTTTCCATAAGTTACCTTTAATCTTTGTAAATATTTTTTTTTGTTGTAATGTATTTTATTTTAAATAATAACAAATAATTTATTGTTTTACCTGATGATTAATTTATAGTTATAATAAATTATTAAAATATAATATAACCTTTTAAATTAAAAGAATTCTATCATCAATTAACTTCAAACTTAAAAATTTGATTAATAAAAAAAAAAAGACTTGTAACATAGATACCGGTCGTCGTCTCCACCGCATTCGAGGAGGGAGCTATTTTCACCGTCACAGAAATACGGAATTTCCTCATGTCCACATCGGAGCAAGCCCTTGTTACTTTACTCTCACGTTTTGCTTTATCGTTTGATGGAGCCGTTTTAGGCGCTGCCCTAGCTTATGCTACCGTCCGTACCGTCCTTAAACTTACTGCTTCTTGCTCCGCTCTCAATGAGCTCCGTAAAGCTCCTTATGTTACTGTTTCTGATCTTCGTCATATCGTTTCCGACGGAGATTCGGAACAATCCGAGTCTGATCGGAAGCTTGTTGTTGTTCGTGGCACCGTGGAGACTAGGTCGTCTGTGGAAGGTAATTGGAAGAGCTTACAGCCTAATGTTTTGATTTCTCAGGAGTCTGGAGATAGAGCGGTGATTATTCAGCGAACTCAAGTGGTAACTCCTTTGAGCGACTGTGTTGAGATTTTGTTGTCATTTCGGGGTTAGAAGATTGCATGGTTGAAAATTATTATTCATCCGTTTGTTAATAGGTTATGCTTATAGAACGTTGTGTGGCAGTATTCGAGTAATTTGATGGCTCCACTGAAATTGTCGACAAAGTCTAACCAATTAATCGACTAACTTGTACAGATTTAGAATTTTCACATTACAAGGTCTCTAGTCTAGGTGCTCGGTTCAAGAGGTAGCTATTATACAATTTTATCCTGGATGAACCTCGAAAGAGAAGAGTCATCGAGTGAAGTAGCTGTTTAATTTATCTTTATAGGTCTTCTGGCTTGCCTGAAGTTGATCTGTCATCATCGTGTGTGCCTGTGTGTATATACTGTTGGGATTAAGTATTTGGGAAATCTTGAAACTACTTAATCAACATGACGTCTTTATGTTCTGCAAGTGTTTGTTTTCGTTCCCCTTGGTTGTTTAATGTGATGGACATGTGCATATAATAATTCTGTTCTTTAAACTAAAGCTTTTTTGGTTGTATTGTGGCTTTGTTTAGTGCATATTCAACGAATGGAAAGGCTTTTTCGGATGGACTTCTGACTTGCGTGCAATTTTTGGAAGAACCTTTAGAAAGCAAGAGTCAACATCATTTAGAACGGTAAATTCAAGGCTTATATCTGTTATTGTTATGATTGATTTGCTCTTTTCATTAATCTTACCAAAAGGGGAAAAAAAAGAAGATTTTTTAAATACATTTTTATTGAATGTTACGGGGCTTTTTGATTCTTTCTGTAAATAAAGACCTAACTAATTGAAGTTGAGTGATTTTATGAGGGCATCTCTCAAATTTGGGGCCATAGAGTTGTGCCCTTTTCCTGTGATTCTCTGTTGGGTCATTTTTTCTATCTCGTTGATGGCATGTGCAAGTAGGTTTGTAAGTCATACCTCTTAAGAAATGGATCCAACAGAGTGGCTTGAAGACGTACCCCTTAGTGTCAAGAAATAAATATTATGGTAGATTACTTATTGTCTACAAAAACTAAATCTTCATGATATGACATTAATGTGTGGTCGTTGTGATTTGTGAAGTAAAATATACACTCTAGTCTTTAGATAGGGAACTATATTCAGTGCAGTTTGCGCATGAAGAGTTATGTGATACTGATATTTGGGAAATTTTGAACAGGTTCCTTTTGTTCTTGTTGAGGGTCATTCAACATACTCTGATTTTGTTGTTGTTAACATGGAAGGCTCAAGACATCCCTTACCTCTTACAACTGTGTATCATCAACTGCAGCCCGTTTGTGCTACTCCTTATACCTTCCTTCAAGCAGTTTTTGGTCACGAGTATCCTGTGAGTTAGGCAATCTATATTGAAGTCGAGCATCACTTTTGTCTTTTTTCTTTTTTATAAATAAATTTTAGGTAAAAATTCTTAGTTATGCTCTACTTTTGAAGGTTGGGGTGCTTGATGAGGAGAAAATACTTCCATTAGGAAAAAATATCAGTGCTGTTGGTATATGCAGTTTTGAAAATGGAGTTCCTGTCATAAAGTCTTGCAGTGATTTTCCCCATTTTCTGTAAGTTTATACATTTCAAAGTAGATCATAGATGCACATCATATATTATTTCCCTCAACTTGTGGACATAAAATTGATAATAAATGTGTTCTGTCTGCCAATGGTGAGCCCTGTTGATTGGGTTTGGGGCTCTGGATGGGACTTCAACTAGGTCTTAGGATTAAGCCTCCGAAAGCTTTGTTGTCTTTTGGAGCTACATGGATTTGTTTGTATTTGTTGTCTGGGTCCCAATACTCTCTTCTTCATACAAATGTGTGTGTGTGTGTTGTGCACGTTCTCATTTCTTGTTGAAGTGTGGGCTTTGGTTTACTAAATCATGCAACAGATCTTGTTTTGTTAGCACTGCTAGCTAATGGTTAGTCTCTCCTCTCCCGCATACCCAAAGTGGGAAAAAAAAAAAAAAACTGTAGGCAACTAATTGAAGCCATGTCTGATGTGTGACATTCATGCAATTTCCTCTTTGTTGTATATGGAGAATATTGTCTAATTGGACAACAAAAAATCGTATCCTTTATGTTTTCCTTGTATTTGGTATCTTGTATGTTGTATTTTGAGTACTAGCCTCTTTTCATCTATTCATTCAAAAGAAAGAACTGTCTAATTGGACAAAAATTGTTCCTGCTTACGCTTTCAAGACAATCTTCATTTAAATATTAATAACAAATATTATGATGATGTATTTTTCTCTGCAGATGTGAAATGACTAAGGATCAGATGATTTTAGATCTAGTCTTCAAAACAAAATTTCTATTTTGGAGTAGTATTGTCCTTGGTTCATTGACAGTTGGCATTCTTGGTTATTCTGCTGCGAGGTATGTTTTATTTTGTTAATTTTTCTTTTATTTTATTTGGTTGAGATATCTGTAAGGACACATCCTCATGATTTGATATTCACATGATAATAACAGAAGTAAAATAGAGTCCGACTAACACAAGAATTACGAACAAAACAAACAAACCCCAGCCAAGCGAGAGGGTTGCACTTTCCCACGGTTGGACTGTTGTTTACACACTAAACACAATATAACTAACCCTAACCAAAATGATAGTTTATATACAAACATTCCCCTGCAACACGTACATTCGGGACTACAACCAGCGAACCCTCCGTCTGGGGTGTAATCCCCTTTCTACTCTTCCTCTTATATACTTTCTTAATGGAAGGCCTATCTGTACCTTTGTGCTGACTCTTGATATTTTTCTTTAGGCAAAGCAATACCTTGGCTTAATATACCTTCCATGAATTCTTTTCTTTTCCTTTTTTCTGCTTTGCACTATACTTTTTGAATACCTTTCATTAGTCCTTTTATTAGACTATTCCGAAGTATACCCCACTCGTCTTCTTGCTTCCTTCTCACTATATTCGCATTTTGAAAAGTTTAAAGAGTGCCAATATCCATTCTCTTCAGAAATTGGAATAGATGGAAACAATGGCGGCAACATAGACGGTTACAGAATTCAAGGAATGATTCCCCCACGTCACAACTGGATTCAAGCAATGACATTCCTATTTACGGTGATTTTGCTTCAGACGACGAGGAAGCAACTGTTCCAGACGATGAGTTATCATCACATGTTCCAGATGGACAATTGTGCGTGATCTGTCTCATGAGGAGAAAACGATCTGCTTTCATTCCATGTGGTCATCTAGTTTGTTGCGAACGATGTGCTGTGTCAGTCGAACGTGAGTCATCTCCCAAATGTCCCATTTGCCGCCAACAAATCCGTAGTTCTGTACGGATTTACTATTCGTGAAGAAAAACAAATCATCTTTTCAGGTTCTAACTACGACAAATCCCGTTTTGCTGATATTATACTGTTTGAGATTTCATATAAATGCCAATCCGTTCCACAAGACAGCAGATGTGAAGTTTGTTTTTCCTTATCTATTTGTAACTATTTATCCCCACATTTTGACGACAAGGATTGTTCTTTAAAGTTTCTAAAGCCAGATTTGACGTAATGGCTCTTGTAAATATCAGATAACATATACTCTTTTGATATGTGATATGAAAAAAATGGAACTTTATTATTGGCTCCGTTATGTATAGGTGTATTGCTTGGATTGACTTTCCAAATGGTTTAGTTTTTTATGTGCTTGTTTGGACTTGTTTTTTAAGTACAGTTGTATTCAAAACAAAGTTAAACTAAGTTGATCACAGTACTCAATTAAGAAGATCTCGAGGTCTAGCTTTGATGGGTTTATATATATATATGTTGACGAAAAACAAGATTTTTGGATCCTTCAAATCTTGTTTTTGTGTACTTTCAAGAGGAAAAAAAACTCGTAAGAAGTCACGATATCTCTTAAAATGAGAGGGATTTTGAAGCCTTAATTTCAATAGGACTCACTTAAAAACACAAGCACTTGTCAAATCAATCTAAATTTTCACCAAGTCATATGAGTTTAATTTGACTGTTTTCAAAAATATAAAACAAAAATCAATCTAAAAAAGTTGCAATATTTCTTAAAAATAAGCTAAATGAGGAGAGTTTGAAACCTTAAAAACACTTTTAATAAAACTGAATCAAAAAGTTTGGAGATAAAACATATACTAAATCGACCTAAAAAGAAGCAAAATGAGAGTGGAGTTATGATTCAAACACAAGCCATAGTAATTATATTCTTTTTCTCTTTTTTTGCCAATAAAGTTTGTTTTGAACTTTAAAGCATTTGGCAAAGAAGGAAAAAAAGTCAAAGGGCATTGGATTTGATCCCCAACTTCCAAAACGAACAAAACGAAACGGGTTGGCCTTTCCACCATAAACCTACACATCCATCTTTATCTTCCATTCTCATCTCCCAATTATTATCATACCTTCTCATTGAAGCTCGAGCCGTATCAATGGTGTCTTCCCCAAACCTTTTTCTCTCAAAACCCACATTTCTCATTCTTTCACACCATTTTCCCTTTTCCTCATTCATTTCTCCATCCACATTCCTCAATGCTTTTGCCGCTTCACCTTCCATCACTCTTCTTTCCTCACTTTCTCTCCCTTTGAATGCTGCGCTTGTTGAATCCAGAAATTTCCATACGTATTCTACTCCTCTTCTGAACCCCATTTCGAAATTTCCGCACTTGCTACAGCTACATCCCATGTTGTTTTCACTCAGTATCACTGCCTTTGGTTCCATTTTTCGAAGATTTTCTAAGAATTCTTGTCTTTCGTCTGGAGCACTGTGTTTCAACTGATGGAGTCTGAACTGTGCGCAAACGATTAGGATTTCGTCTCGGGACTTGTTGATTGCTTGTGAATTTAAACTCTGGAGTGAGTGAATGTCCAGGCGGTTGATTTGTAAATTGATGTTTAAGGATTTGGCGAAACTGAGAAGCCGTGAGGAGATGTTGTCTCCTGGTGGACCAATTGAAAACGGGGTCTCGGTGTTTTGGTCATGTTCGACGGTTGGAGCGATGACCGTTAGACGGATTAGTGGAGGAGGTCCACCGGAACGGCGAGTCAAGGCCTCGAGCAGTGTTGGCCATTGCACACCATGAGAAACACCAATGTCAAGAATGTGAAGATTTCGCGGGCGATTAGATTCTTCAGAGAGAATGTGGAGGATTGATGAATTTGCGATGTTGTTTGGAAATGCAAACCATGGACTCACCTCGTGGAACTTGATCAACGACCTCTGGAAGAAACGAGGGTCAGTCGAAGCGAAAGTAAATGGAGCAACTGTGGAGGAATAAGAAGAAAAAGAAGAAAATGAAGAATTGGAGGACAGGTGATAGGCCAAAGCTCGCAGACCGTGGTCGGCGAGCCGGTGGTTAGCGTCACCGGTGGGTGAGGCGAGCTCTTGAAGAACACAAAGAAGATGATGTACTCTTGTCGCATCTCCTTTTACAATAGCATTAGCACAAGGATTTAGCAATTGCTCTGCCCACCTTCCTTCCTTGTTGCTGCCACTATTATAGTTATTTCCTGTGGATTTTGATGCATTTTTCTTGTTCCCTACTGATTTCTTCATTACAGTCACTCCCTCAACAGCTCCACTGCCTTTATCTGCACTATTTTTGCTCTGGTTGTTCTGATTCTTCCTTGGGTTCTGATGGGTTTGTGATTTCTTATGAACTGAATCATCTGGAGCTTTTCTTTTCTTGGTCAAATCAGATGGAGTCAAGCTGTGGGAAGTGGGTGTGTTTGGTTGTCTAGTGCTAACAACAGTAGTGGGGGAGTTGCTGAGACAGCCATTAATCAGATCTTCACCTGTGTCCTGATTCTCATCCCACCATTGATAGCAGTTTATAGAGCTGGAGTTGCTAGTCTCATCTAGGAAAGAGGAAAAGAAAGGAACCGAGTCCTCTAACCAGTCCAATATGTGATCTGACGGGTGGTTTGGCCCTGTTTCTTCAATGGTCATTTTGCTTGGTGAAAACAGAAAGAGAAAGAGAAGAGACTCTTTTGATTAGGGAGGGAGAAGATGGAGTTTCTCAGGGTTGCTTGCTGGTTTGATGGTGGGGGTGGTACAAGTTTAATCATTGACTAAAGATTGGAATAGAGCCAATAATGTTTTCATAGAAAGCAGTAAAATAATGCAACAGGTCACTTACATCCTCCATAAACAGACAACTGTTAGGTATTTTCTAAGCTATTTGTGCTGTTCTTTTGGAGGATTTGATGTTTGGTTCAAATTTTTTAAAGCCCATATAAAAGTCACTCACTGTCTTCTTCCTCACCCTGGGTTGTTGTAACTCATCATTCTTTTGTATTGTGAGAAAAAAAAAATGCAGTGGTGGTTGGACTCCATGGATGGGGATTGGTGAAGGAATCTTTGAAACTTTTAGCCATGGTTTTGAGCTTTCATTTGGATTGTAAAGAGACAGCTAACACTTTTTTTCTTTTTCTTCCCTTATTAAAATACTCAAAATCCTTTTGCTTTCTACAAACCTTAGCGCCGTTGAGGAGAGAGGCTTAAACGTATTGGTTTTTTGTCTTTAAAAATATGAAACATAGCTCTCCCAATTCCTTTTTATATGCCCTATATTCTGAGAAAATATTTGTTGTTCATCATATTTTATTTCCAATTGTTATTGACCTAGTATCATGATTGGATGTCCAAGAAACTAAAGTTGACTTCAGCTTGGATGTAGTTCACTGTTAGGTCATCGGTTTCTGTCAGTTCATTGATTCCGTTTTGTGGTTTGTGACAAAATTGCAAAATTTCTGCCGTTCAAAGATTCTTTATCCATCTCCTAAACACCCATTTTTAATTCATTTTCCTAGTCAAGGAATCTATGGAATCTGTTCTTAAGTTAATGACAAGTCTAAACCAATTTGATTATTGAAGTGGAAGAAACTGATATATTCTCAAAAAGCAAATGAAGGCCATGAATAGACAATAGAATAATTGGGGAGAGGAGCAGAGGGGGAGCACACAGCTAGTCAAGGAATTTAAATGGCATCAATGAACTATTATAGCAAAGGGAGGGAAAAAAAAAAAGAACATCAATCCATTTTGTTACTTGGTTGGGGAATTCTAACCACTCCCACCAAGAACAGACTTTAGCTTTTTTATCAGAGCTGGGTCAAGGAAAGTGGTCTTAGACACCAAATCAGTGCTCAAGTCGTTGGCAAATAGTGCGAAGTCGAGGATTTGGAGACCAGGGCTCGGGCTACTGAATACAGGGAAACCGACTGCCGTTACGCCACCGGCATTAATCTGAAAATGTAGCAACCCTTGTGGGAATACCATAAGGTCTCCCTTTTTCAGTGTCTTCACGTAGACAGCGTTGGCGGAAGAGATAAAACCAGCCTCGATAATACCTTGTGTCACAAGTAGCAATTCCGAAGCTCCTGGGTGTGTGTGAAGTGGTATAACACCACCCGGTGCCAAGTCTAACCGAGCAGCAGAGAGACCAAGGCCATTCACTCCTGGGTACTGCTCTACAAATGCTGGTGTGACTGCAGCTTTGATTAGACTCGATATGTTTCCAGCAGCACGTAAGCCTGAAAATACGAAGTCGTCTGCAGTCACGACACTGGCGATCTTACAGGAGTACCCTGCTGGCCCTTGTGGACCTTTCAGGTCGGCAACACAGAAGTCTTGAACAGCTGCATTGGAAAGAGAGAAGAGGAGGGAAATGATGAGTAGGGAGTGAAGCATTTTTTTGGCGTCTAGTTGTTCACTCTTGTTTCCTTCTTGGGATGGTGTAGTTTCTTGATAAGTTTCATAGGGTTTATATAGAAAGTACTAGTTTAGCCTCCTGCAAGTTGAAGTAACATTCACTCGAATAGCAGGATAGGAAGATTGATGAATGAATGAATGAGGGCCACACAGCATTTGATTTTGAGATGCATGTGGCTGTCAATGAACTCTCAAGAAGATCAGATTCTCAGGAAAGAAATAAATTCTCTTTTTTGCAGTTAATGACCTCATGATTGGGCAATTCTTCTTCTGCTCATCTTGTACAGTTGGCAAGTAGGATAAAAAGAGGGATTAATTAGCAAGTATATTGTGCTTACCATTCAGGAATAACCCAAGGATATACAACGAAGAAAGTGGAGTGGACCAAATGCACATGGGAAGAGGATAATCAGCATAAGAAGCCAATTTTTAGATAGCTAAGGACCAAGGTGAAGAGACTCTATCAAGCCTCTCTGTATCACATGCACACCATGAATGGCCTAGAAGAAACCCCTACTGTCACGTTCGGTTCAGGTCATCAGCATTTATCACCACGGATGAATTTTCTGTACAAGACAAGTAGGCCCTTTCCCTCATCTGGAAAATCAACAGTTAACAAGTTTTGTAATGTAACAGTTTAAAAGGAGGGGGGTGAAAAATCGTATCTTCTATTCCATTTTGTAATAATTGTGCTATGATCCTGATCAACAAACTTCATATGACTCGAGATTGTAAAGATTATCAATCATAAATTGGAAAATGTCCTTCATGGTAGACAACAACAATACTTAAAAGGCCTATACTAATATGACCTGCCAAATATTTTGTACAATTAACATTACGCCCGTGTTCCAGATAATGCATCTTCATATTATACAGCCTAAAAAAATTGATTCCGAAAGACGTATCACTAAAAATCATCACACTCCACTCCACACAGATGTCCAGTCCAGGCTCCCTCTGATATGGCATCCTCTAAATCTCATTTTATTTGTTGTATCCCTGAACTGACACTGGGGTTGGTTATTCACCAAGTAGTTGGGATCTCTACCAAGCATTAGTTTCAAACGTAGTTAATACACTAAAACCTCATCATTTGCTGCAGCAATTGTGAACCAGCCGTTTGTGATAATAGTTGTTCTGAACTCGGTGAAGGCCTTGTTAGAGTGTTGGGACCAATGGACATTCCAACCCCTTGTCGTACCATCTCTTTAGGGCTGTTTACATTTGTTTCGACACAGGAGGCTTCCTTCAATATGCGTATCTGATGAAGCCCCAGAGGAGAAAATTTGAGACAAATGATAAAAGAAGAAATGGAGCAAACACTTGAACAGATAAGTTCAACTTACCATGTCCAATCGTTTCTTGTGGACATCACTTGATGATAACTACGATAATTTAAAATTAAAAATTAAAAAAAAAAAAAAAAAAACTCAATACGGTTAAACTAAAACGAAAATTTTGAACGTTAAATTGAAACAGAATGATTTTTTAGAGAAGAGAATAGAATGAAGTTTTAGAGAGAATAATATAATTTTCTTACATTTTTGTTGTGATTCTTCCACTCATCACTTGAATATCCAGGAACGTTCAACTGCCAATTCTTCTCTGCACATTATCCACAATTTTTTATTGGTAAAGCTTTGTCCAATACTATAAGATACAATACCTACCATTACTACCAAACACGATGAATCAAGAAACTGGTAACCAGTGCACTTTTAGTTTGAATCATCACTAATATGTTATGCTAGTGAATATTTATTCAGAAACAAAATATTGTCATTCTTCATTTTATTGTCAATAATTAAGGTGGCATTGTTCCCACTTCCCTGTATCTAGAACAGAATAGCTGAACATTTTTTCACTTTACCAATTATCATGCTCGCACTGAGACATTTTTTTTATTACCTCATAACTATCACAAATGAATTAAAAAACTTGCTAAAATCTAAGTTTGAAATCAGAAAAGGGAGTCATATGCTCCTGGTGCATGGCATTTAAGAAATCACGTAAAAAAACAAAAGACCAAGGAAAGTAGTACACACCTAAGTGTAGCAATAAATCTTTGGATTCTAAAGTTGAGGATTTTCGATGTTTTGCCAAATTGCATGAAAAGGTAGTAACCTGTACGGCATCAAAGAAAGAAAAAACTGTTTTCACATGATAGTAAATGATGAATGAGTCATGATATTAACATGAATTATCAGGCAACTCTATAAACTTAATATTGCAATAGAAGAAACATAATATTCAATACACACAACTACGAAAATTGTCCACCAAAAGGACCCTAAAGCCAGTCCACTTGATTTGTTTGTAACATCAAAATGGTAAGAGGGGCAATGATGAGAAAATAGCTTTTAATAAGAACACGTAGATTTTAGAAGGAATTAAAGGTGTCCACACCAGCGTCTTAGTGAGAAGTGTTTTTTTTTTCCAATGTTCTCGTGAGAATTCACAGGTTTTTGATGATGAGAAAGAAGGGAGAATAATGAGCACAAGGGAGTATTGACATATTTCTCTTAAACAGATAAATGACAGAGGAATAGACTGATCAGTCCAAAAGAAGACATATACCACTCCGTTCACTCATGGGCTGACCAACTTATTAAATGGGGTAAAAAACCAAAAAACAGGGCCCTAAAATGTTAATGACTAATGAGGCACAGCAATTTATCGTTAATGGAAAATATAAAAAGCCACTGCCTAAAACGTTAATCATGAGCAAGGATGAGCTCTTATTCTGGACATGTAGGGCTGTACTGGCTCACAACAGAGGGTGTTGCTCCATGATTCAAGAGGTTTTCTTGAACCCTCCTTTTTAGTACAAGGGAAGAGTTCTTTGCACGCCTTTTTTTACCATAATGTGCAGCATTGACTCAAGAGGAACCTTAGACGGCCTGAGAGGTCTGTTAATCTGACTTTTTGTATTTACCAACTTGACCTCATTTTCTTGGAATGGGATTCATTCTTGTAATTAATTTGGGGTTTTTAGTGGTGAGCTAGTTTTTTGTCTGCTCTTGTACATTCTTTTATTTCTCGCTATAAATTATATGCTGATACAAATAATGATGTTGTGTAATAAAGAGCAGTACTCAAGGGTAATAAGGCTAAAGGCAGGGCATATCAAACTAGTGGCCATTGACCAGCCCCTCCAATTACTACCTTCATACGACTTGAGTTTTTTTTTTTTTTTTTAATTCGATTTTAAATTATAATATTCATTTTAACAACAATAATCAGAGAAATAGTTGAATAGTTTCAGATATAAGGAATATGATCAAATTGTGGTGCACCAGAATCGCCAAGTCAACAGAATGAATAAATACATCAGTCTAAAATGAAATAAGATGAACAAATATTTGGACTTCGACAGATTAAAAGAGAATAATACCAAAATGAGAATCAATACTCCAAAAAACATAGTTTTCTGGTGATTAATGTGTCATAGAATAGCATACTATTTTTTGGGAAATACTTCAACATGATCCTCTATGACATTATGCGGATTTGTTTTAACTGACCTTCTATTATATATGTTTTGATATAATAGAACATAGTGCTTCAATAGTGAAAGACTAACTCTTGATGCAGTTACTTTAGTGTGTGTAAGATATTGGGTGGAAATGAATTAAGTATAGGGAAATAGTAGTAGTACTAGGAGGTCTCACCGAATCAATAAAATCATCGGCAATCTCCAAGAGAAGGTCTTCAACTTCAGGTTCCAGCTTTCCATGTGGATCTACCTGCAGATATTCAAATTTCAACTAAAGTGAGAACAAAATTAAAAAAACAAAAAAGCACATTAGAAACATTGAGTAAACAAGAGATGTGATAAGTCAAGGCAGAACCTGTGAAACCAGATCTTGTATCTTTCTCTTCCCAAGGACTTGAGTTGCAGCCTCTGTCCCTTGGCTTGAACTTCCCCCCGGTGTACTAGCGCCAGATGCTGTGGCATCTGGATGTGATCCAGTCAAACTGAGAGATTTCTGGCCAGCAAGTCCAGCTATTCTAGGAGAATGCTGCTGATGCTGATGCAATACTGGTTGCAGAGATTGCTGTGGTGATGCTTGTTGAAGTAGCTGCTGTTGTTGATGAAGTGGCTGCTGTTGTAGCTGTTGTTGTGGTTGTTGTTGTTGTGACTGTGGTTGCTGCTGTTGCTGTTGATGTTGTTGATGCAACTGTTGATGTCCCATGGACGACTGTTGCTGTACAAGCTGAGGAAATTGTTGAGGGTTCAACGACATGGAGTTTTGATGCAATTGACTAGATGAAGCCAGTTGCTGGTGTAGCAAGACTTGTTGCCTCTGCAGACGAAATGAAGGTGAGCCAGGATTAGACATCGATGGCATTTGCTTTAGCCACTGTTGCTGTTGCAAAGAGTTCTGCATCATGGTTGGCTGCCCATTCTGAGCCAAATTGGTCAATTGTTGATTCATGAATGCAAGATTTGACATTCTCGGTAAGTTCTGAACCTGCAATTTAATAAAATTGATTGGGTGTCACAATCATGCCCGCAATTTTACAGTTGCTAGTAGCTACACACAAAACAAAATAGCAAGATTGTATAGTATGATTATCAAGCCAAATTAGCACATTAACCATGCATTAAAGTAATAAAGTGATACTACAATTACTGCTATACCAAAGTTGACCGGATTGAGTTAGAGAACATGACAGACAAATCAGCAATTATGACAATAAATAGAGTTATGCCATGGACCAAAATATAAAAAGGAGTGTTAATGGGCACCACCTGAAATTAGAGACGTGTACTGATAAGTACGTTAGTATGCCCAATGAGCATTATTTGTAATGCAATGAATGTTTAGCATTACAAAAATAAGTTATATGGGATAAAAGACAGAGTACTACACTTCTAATAGAGTCAATAAACTAATATGGTTGATGAACTGCATAAAAAATATCCAAGCAATGACCAAAGTAACCAAACAAAGCATTAATCTGCCCTGGTTCAAATTTGGCATATAGAAATTTAACAAATACGAATATAGAAATAAAAACTCAGACAGACTCATTATTGTAATAAAGAACATTAGATACAGAGCAAAGGTGTGTTGCCAATAAACCTGTGGAGAGGTGAGTGAACTTTGTTGAGATAATTGCTGCCTTATTTGACCTTGGTTTATTCTCTGTTGGGCATACGGCGAGGCAAGGCCATTAGCTCTTAGTTGTGAGGGCAGATTCATTGACCCCATCATCCCCATTGCTTGAATTCCTTGCAAAGCTTGCCCATGAGAGTTATTTGACTGAAATTGTGGACCCTGGACTAATCCAGCCTTCTGCTTTGACTACACAAAATGTTTGGATTCAGTGAAAAAAAGAACAAAATAAGTCAACAAATTAAGAACTTAGAATTGTAATTAAAAAGTAAAAGGCAACTACTGAGGCATAACCCATCACCGAAGAGCCAAACTCATTCCCAGAAAGCTCTTCAACTCCACTTCAAATGGGGGAAAAAACGAATTCTCAATACTGTCTAACAACATCTCAACACCAAAATAGCTTCACTACCAACGTGTACCAAGAATTCAGTACATACCGAAGCCAGTAATTGTGACGGCAAATTATACTGAGCCGCTCCAGACAACATGGGCAAATGGTTGCCCTGACCAATTAATGTAGACCGCGACAGATTCCCAGTTCCCATTTGCTGTTGTTGGTTAGGCTGTTGCTGCTGTTGTTGTTGCTGCTGGTTTGTAGAAGCCCCACCAAAATTCATTTGACTATAAAGCCCCGGTTGTTGTCTCATCATCCCAAACTGCTGCTGCTGCTGCTGCTGTTGCTGCTGTGGTTGCATTTGGTTCAACCGAGACATAGAAGGAGACCGCTGTAAAGCTTGCTGGATTTGGAAATTCGTCATCGCACTCGCATTCTGAGGTTGTTGCACCAATTGCTGCTGCTGCTGCTGTTGTTGTTGTTGCTGCTGCTGCTGCTGTATAGGCTTCTGTTGGTAATCCAATCCAACCGCAGGACTCAACTGTTGCTGTTGCTGTTGCTGTTGATTTTGCGGAAGAGAAATGTGCGAAAGAGGAGGAGAAGAGATTTGAGCTAGCGGATGTAAATGGTCAATCGAAGGCGATTGAACAAGTGCAGAAGGAGATGGAATGGGAGGATTAACAGAGGAATTTGACGGATTTGATGAATTTTGAGGAATAGCGGTTGTTGAAGGTTGAACTTGCGGTTGTTGTTGCGGCGGTGGTGGTGAAGGGTCCATCGGGTTCGGTTGAACCGGTCTAGGCGAAGTACTGTCTGCCATTGAAATTGAAGGTTGAACAAAGATGGAGAAACTAATTCATGGCAAAAATTGCATCGGAATTTGCAAAGAAACGGCTGAATCCGAAGGGGAAGAAGGAAAGAGGAACGGGGAAGCGAGGGCGGAGGAGGAAGATGAACGAGGTGTTGAAAGAACGATCAGTAGGATTTGTACACGTCATCTGATGGACCGCTTTACGGGTGGGTCATATATCATTTTTTGTGCAAATGGGTTTGATCAATACACGTGGACTCATCCCGTACGTTCAATCAGAGCGTACGATTGATTACTGTGAGTATTCCCGTATTGGATCTCGAAATGAATTAATTTCCTCAACTCACCTATCGTGATGACTGATATTTTCGTGCATAACGATTAAGTATTAATTTATAAACTTACACTTTAGGATTGGGAGTTGAGTTATGGTAAAGTTGGATTTTCGTTGTTTGAGATTTAGAGTTAGTAAAATATTTTTGTGTGATGAATGTGCAAAATAGAGAAAAAGGGAGAGACAAAATAATATTTATTATTAATGCTTAGTCTCGTTATGAATGTAAACATAGACTTTAATAACTGTGTCAATGGTTTCACAATTTTTCAAAGTTTATTGACTAACATCGTATGAAGTTTTTTATTTAAATGAATTAAGCTCTTGAATTTTCATAGGAATTATATTTTAGGAATGTCTATGAAGAGATTTTCGTGTGTGTAGACTTTTTTAATTGTTAATTTTATGAAACTAGACTTTCAAAGAAAAGAATATCTAAAAATGTAAAGTGATTCATATAAAAGTTTAAAGGTTCAAAATGACTTGATGTATTGTAATTTAAGAAAAATGTGGAGAAGATAGATTTTGATTAAATAAAACTTTCTAATTTTGTAATTATTTAACTTTAGTTTATAATATGTCAAAGTAAACATAATTAATGGTCATTGGCGTGTACTCCTCTTAACGAGGTTGTAAGTTTTAATTTCTATGCCTCCACCCGAATTAAAAAAACACACATAAAAGCAAAAGTGAATCAGTTTAGTTCCTATACAATGAGTCATGTCTAATAATCAAATTACAACATTTCTCTATATATATCTTAAATTATGAAAATAAAAAATCTTAACAGATGAGAGCTTTAATAAATCTACCGCTAATATTTTTAGTTTTTTTGTTAATACAATTATCAAATTTCAATTATTTGAGGATATGAATTGATTTTCTCTAAAAAAAAAAAAAAGTTCACTCTCAAATTTGTAACAACTAAGTCATTTAACTTTATCACGTAAAGTCTAGTTTATCCGGGAGCAAGGGTTTTGGCAGCTGATGAAAGAATGGAATTTTTACTTGCAAAAGAAAAAAGCTATTTCTTAAGCTAAATCACAGATGTAAAGAATGGAAATATCAAGATCAGACAATAGTGATAGAAGGTATATTCATACATCTTAAGCATGTGGTCATTGAAGCTGCTCTGTTTTCTCTAGTAATCTTGTCAGCCACACTTTCCAATCTGAAACTTGTTCATTTCCATTGGCTACCTGTTGTAACATACAAGGAACACAAAATTTGAGATTACAAAATACTCCATAAAGATATAGCATAGAGGAAACTATTTGAATTGTTGGATTTCGTCATGTGATTCTATTTCTATCTAAGTGAGTTTGGAATGACTTTTGAAGAGTGTTTTCAAATGAAAACAATCCTCATTCTTTGACTTATTTTTTTAAATAGCTTTAGAAATTTTCAATAACATCTTTTTTTGTAATCCCAAGTGGTATAGTTTTCTTTGTTGGTATATATGTAAGCATCCCTTGACTATCTCGCAACTCAATTCTACTACATTTGGTTATAAAGGAACTAATACAGAATATTACATCTTGGATAGATGACCAATGTGGTTTGAACTCATTCATTCAGTCCAATAACTATTTACCTTGATTACTGACCGTTAAGTTTTAACATATAAGGACTTTGAAAAGTGCTCATGCAAGACTCAAAATACTTCTCATCATTGTAAAAGTCCTACCAAATTTACACTTAAATCCTATCTCACAAGTAATGGATACCTTTGCCTCAGATTTTCAAATGTAATGAAATTTATCAAAAACAATCCAAGGCGTTCGGCATAAAGATTAACTTTGCCAACCTCAAATGTAAACCCTCCTTTAGGAATCACATCAGTAGCTTCTACACAAATGAAGGCGGCATCCTCTTTGCTGAGAGTTCCCCCAGTTGCACAACCCTGAAGAATAACACCAAAAATGCAATACAACGATTCATTATATCATTATACGCAAAAATTAACAAGGCATCGCATCTCAATTCTCAATGAAGCTCCATACACTCCCTTAAAAGATAATAAATAAATCAGCCGTATTTGGATCAGTTATTGACTATATCAGATAGCTATTAATAAAGGAGCATTTAAAACAGAAGAATAACCTCTTCAAAGCTGAATCCTTGATTCCCACCAGGCGTATCTAGCAAGGAGCCAGCTTGTATGACGGTATAAGGAATTCCTGATGCCACTAGAACTGCTTCATCTTGCTCAGCCATTTTTTTTGCATTGCCTTTAAGAAGAGCTTGGACACCACTAGCACTTCTATAATTGGATAACTGCAACCTTATTAAGTCTAGACAATGAATATACATTGAAGGATCGGTTCTGGCCATGTCCATACCAACACAGTATTTATTGTCGACATATTTGTGTATGCCAAAGTGACGGGGGAAGGACAGGGAACTGGATGTATACCTGGGATAAGAGAACTATATGTTGCACCCCTTTCAGGCTTGCAGCACTGGATAAGAATCCTTCCTGGTGATATGATTATTAACAAACCTCATGAGTCAATAATCATCATACATCCCTTTAATAAGGCTCAATATATCTGCGTGAAAGTTTGAGCTTAAGGAATTCCAATGCATGCTCATGCTTCTAATCTGAGATTAAATGAAAGCTTATATGGTTATATCCATATAGTTAATTATCCTGATAGTGGAAAATCCAGGAAGGAATTTATCCAGCAACGTAAGATGAACCAGAATTTGTAGCAGTTAACTGCCCATCACATGGGAATGCTTATCTTTAACATATTTATAATGGAACCTCTATGACATGGTTGATATTTTCATTCACACGTTCTGCATTTTATATCCATGTCCATCACTGAGTCGATTCCTATATCCATGCCACTTGTTCCCTCTTAAATATTATCTCAAGAAAAGTAAGATTGAATGCCATGGAGTAAGAAACTTAAATGGAGATTATAGTTGATGGGAACATTAAAAAATGATAAATCATGTTGCCTCGAGCATTTTCAAATAAAAGCTAGAGGGAAAATTTAGGGGACAATAATAATAGATTGAAATTGAGTATCCATACTTTTGGGCATATTATAGTGCGGACTTCTCTAAGAGCTTTCTTCAACGATGGCCCATCTCTGATATCACCGGCTACTGGCTTTGCACATGAATTCAAAAAAAAAAAAAAAAAAACAATAGTTCATTTGAGATAGGGAAGGAAAAAAAACGCAGAAAAGATGGGAGATTCTGCAAGCAACGTTCCTCTAATCTGAATCCAACCCACCTCAACATATAATCCAAAAGCTTCAAGGGCAGCCTTCTTATCCTTCACCAACGCCTTCACTCTGGCTTTCTTCACAATCAACGATAATATCACCATCTGCATAAGATAGATATTACAGTAGTTGATCACATATCACACCTCGTGGCTTGAAGACGCAACTATTTGATAATACGGGGTTCTATCTAAAAGTCAATTGTTAATAAGAAGAGTAACTTGTCCATCCTTAAATAGAGTGAGATGTTTGATTGTTCTGGTGTTGGATCCATAACAGCATCTTCCAAGCAGTTACTTGCATAAACCATAATGTTTATATCTTCAATTCCATACGAATAGAGTTCAATGCTCGTCATAATTTCTTTACAAAATCTAACGGTGAAAGAACGCAAAAAAAAACACACCTGACCAATCTCAGTATCCCCATCAGTCACCAAAACTGCATCCCTGATCGTACCTTCCTCTGTACTAAAGAAACAAACTCAACCCCTAACCAATGATAGTAATAATGATAATTAGTTCAACACACATTACCGGAAAATTCATCCTCATCTTTAAGAGCAGATTCATCTTTAGAAACAAGGTCAGGCGCCCCGTACCATTTCCTTAACTTGGGACCGCCTAAAATCAAACAACACAACCAAAAGTAAGGGTAAGTTAAAAAGAAATAAGATAATAAAATTAACAAACTGATGAAACAGGAAATTTTCCTGTCTGCACCTTCAATGTAGTCAAGAATTTGATCCATGAATCCGATCTTCTTCTTGGCCAAGCAACGAACGCGTTCGTGCCTTGTGGAGACGAGGAAGAGGGGAGAGGAGTTTCGGCATTTGAGAAATGGATTGAGTTCGGAGGAAGGGGTGGGAACAATGGAATGGAGAAGAAGATTGCTGAGCATTTGGCACAAACCTTTCTCTTTTCACTTTCTTTGCTCTCCACCAACCACTACCCGTTTCCCGCTATTTGGAGGGGATAACAATATGAAATTTCGATACTGCCCTTCTCTCTTTCACCATTTTTTTGTGTCACACTCGAAATAAAAAGTAAAAATTACTTTTTAGTCCATAAATTTTGAAAAATATATGTTTTTGGCCTATGAGTTTTAAAACGGTATTTTTCTAGTGACCGTATTTATAGGAACGTATTTGATGTCGAGTTATCAAAGTGTACATTTTTAATTGTGAAAATATATTTAAAATATTTCTCATATAACTTTATACTTTTTGTTTAAATAATAATATGACGTTTTTAACTAAAAGAGTGATTTCTAAAAATCATTATCAAAATACTTGCAGGATCTTTTTAAACATATATGTGAAAAGGTAATTATAATGAATAAATGTTTTAAGAAACACTGCATCATTACAAAAACATTTAGAAAAATAACCAATGACACCTCTTTTTTGCAAATTACGAATATGACAAATATGACGAGTAATTAGTAATATTAGACGGATATCAAACAGATATCGAAAGACTATTAGATGACTATCACAAATTTTAGTCAACAAATTTGCTACTTTTGCAATTTAGAAAATGTAGTAACATGGGTTCTATTATCATTAATTTTTTTTTTGCTATTTTTGCAAACACTACTTAAATAAATTGTAAATATAGCAGAGTCTACCGTTACATTTGTAGTTTTTTTCAAAATTTAATATATATGCTAATATTTTGAATCTAGTTGTTTGATTTACAAGTATCCATTTTTTAAAAGTTTGGCATTGAAAATGCGCTTTTTGAAAATTTATGAAACAAATGAGTCTTGTTGTAAACTTGTTGACTAAAATAGTATATTTATCGACAAAACGCACGTATTCATCGTTCAACGGCGATTTATCATTTATCTTTTTTTTTTTTTTAATAGTTAAGTTAGCTTTTTTATCAAATTACCAGTAGACCACGTATTCTCGAATAAGTCCATCGACTACAACCATCCATTCGTATATGTATTTTATCAGATATATAAGCAATCATTAATGCAAACTATATTTTTTCATTGCTTAACAAGAGTAATGAAAGTTCATATCAACTATTATAGGTCCATTGCCTCACCATGAAATCAATCATATGAAATATAACTCGATAAAATGTCGTTAATATATGACATTGGGACATAACAATATTCTATCAGTAAAAAAAATACTTAATTGTCTTGCTAATTTAATCGATAAATCAATGAACAAACACATAAACGACTTCTATCTGTTCACACTAACGTCATGATATGACAATTATTAACGTATCATTAATATAATCACATTTCCACTTATAATGACAAGAAAACACAAATGTAAGGCACGTTTGGAATTGTGGACAATTTAAATTAAAGATTTTATATTTTGTAGACATTTTGCTCAATTGTTGCCATTTACTATTAATACTTTAAAGTAACAATGCAAATTTAGCAATTAGATTCAAAATAATTAATTAAGTATATAACAAAATTTTAAAAAAATTTGCAAATATAATAAAATTTGTCAAATTCTATCGATAATAGAAATCTATCACCGATAAACCATGTTGCAAATATTGGTCTATCACTGATAGGTCATATGAATCTATCATCGATACAAGTTTATCAGCTTTGCTATATTTACAATTTTTTAAAAATATTGGTACCTACTTAATTATTATTCATTTAAAATTCTCCTATTGGAATATTTCATTTGCCCACTAACTTTTGCTGGGCCTGTAAGCAACTGAAGGCCCAATATTAGACGTTAAAGCCTTTCGTTCGAATATATTTTGTTTGGGCCTGCAAGAAAGCTGAAGGCCCAATATTAGACGTTAAAGCCTTTCATTCGAGGATATCTGCCCCTCTCAAATTCTCAGCGTTTCTTAGGGTTTTAATCATCTTCAACCTAGAGTCCAAGCAGAACAGCGGTGAACGGCGACAGAACCACCGCCACCAACCAGTCATGGCTACTCAGATGAGCAAAAAGCGAAAGGTTGGTATCGAATTCGTATCTTCATCTTATATTTTTCACGAGGTACAAAGTATTCATCCCATTTTGATGTTGTCGAGTCTTATTCCATTCATTCCGGCACAGTTTGTGGCTGATGGAGTGTTCTTTGCTGAGCTTAACGAAGTTCTTACCAGAGAGCTTGCAGAGGATGGATACTCCGGAGTGGAGGTTAGGGTTACACCTATGCGTACTGAGATTATCATCAGGGCTACTCGCACTCAGAATGTTCTTGGTAAGAGATTTTTATTATCCTCGTTGCGTTGATATTATTCCTGCGAATTATGGGGATATGTTTGGGAAAATCGTGCAGTTTTTGTTTATTATCAAGCTACCATGACGAGTGTCTTTTGTTTTCCTGCTCATTTCTGTAACTTCAAAATTCTGCCTCAAATTCCTGATTTGTTTATTTATCTCGAATTGGAATCTAATGTAATTCTTATGACGTTGAATCTGGAATTGTAGAATTTGTAGAATCTTAGACAGGCGTAGGCAATTGTTTTGAAGTGTGATTACTTTATTGAATAAAATGTATAGTTCAACTGTGTTTGTTGGTACTTGATGTTTCTCGTGTTTGAAAGTTTCTCTTGGGAGGTTATTGGCGCTTTATGTTTAATTAGAGTCTTGAACTGCATCATCATTGGAGAATATTGATGTTGATCTTACCTACAATGGCAATGTGTTTAAACCATCTTGCATACTTTGAAGTGAATTCTTCATATTACATCTAGAGTGTTCTAATTTAGGCGTTATCATTCATTAATGTGCTTGGCTCCGTTGTTTGACTAGAAATTGAATTGTGACTTTAGGTGAGAAAGGAAGGAGAATCAGAGAATTGACATCTGTTGTTCAGAAACGTTTCAAGTTCCCTGAAAACAGTGTTGAGCTATATGCCGAGAAGGTCAACAACAGAGGACTGTGTGCCATTGCTCAAGCTGAGTCTCTGCGCTACAAGCTTCTAGGAGGCCTTGCAGTGAGAAGGTGTATAGTAGAAATTAGCAATGCAATAATCTTGTGATGTGTTGTAGTTTCTGGTTTAATTTGAAACTTTCGATCTATCTAGGTGTGATGACGTAATGTTGAAAATTTTCTTTCTGGACACCGATTACTTGGTTTGGAACTCATCATAACATACTAAGCGCCTTATTTGGGCAACCACTCCTGTTAAGCATTGCCTTTTCATTTTTTTTCCAGGGCTTGCTATGGTGTTCTTAGATTTGTCATGGAGAGTGGAGCTAAAGGATGTGAGGTAAATCCTAATTCTTTATGGTATTTGTTCTCATTGTTTTAGTGGAACCAACTATGTAGTTGGTTACGTTTTTATGAACTTGTATTCTGAATCATGCAGGTTATTGTTAGTGGTAAGCTGAGGGCTCAGCGTGCAAAATCCATGAAATTCAAGGATGGTTACATGATTTCGTCTGGACAACCAGTGAAAGAGTACATCGACTCTGCCGTGAGACACGTTCTCCTTAGACAGGTCAGTTCAGTATTATCTCAAATGGAGAGGTGGCTTCATAGCTGCCTGCTCGTATTAGCCTTCTTTTTTCTCTAATCACATTTGTGGGTGTTTCTGTTCATTAAATTGGTGTCTCATTTTCATCACTTTACAGGGTGTTTTGGGTATCAAGGTCAAGATCATGCTCGATTGGGATCCTAAGGGTAAGCAAGGTCCACCGACACCTCTTCCAGATTTGGTTACCATCCATTCTCCCAAAGAGGAAGAGGATTTCATCAGGCCTGTGGCTGTTATCCCGAATACCGAGATTGAATTTGGAGCAGCTTAAGAGATGATGAGAGACATGAGGGAGGAAGTAGTGTAGTGTTGCTTACTATAATGTCATTTCTTTCAGAATATGGAATTCTAAGTTTCGAAGTCGTTTTCTTCTGTTTTGAGTTTTGATTTTGGGATGTTTTTGTTACAAAAATATTCACACAAACTTCGTAAATTTACTCTTTATCCCTTATCACCCAGTGCTTTAATTAATGTTAAATCTTATTTCACTTTTGTAACATTAGCCAAAAATCTCCCACCTCTATTGTATCGATTTTCGATTTGGTTTCTCTGTTTCGAGTCTGTTATCTATTCTTACCAATATAAATTTGGAAGTGGAGATCTGAACTTTTGATGAAAGACTTTAGCCATACCATTGGTCTTAAAGATTAAATCATTACACATTAATGTAATTTATTGACACGATTTTCACTCTCGAATGGTGACCAATTGCAAATTGCTAATATGATAAACTTAGGAATTTAATCTCAAGAATTAGATCTAAATTTGATTATATTTACTTATTCTATTATATAATCAGAGTCTGAGTAATGCAAGGAAAATCTACTCTGGCTTCTCACATGTTGGACCGTAGCACGTATTGAGGAGCCCAATTTTGAGTTTACTTAAATGTTGGGCCGTAGCCCATATTGAGGAGCCCAAGTTTGAGTGTACTCGCATGTTGGGCCGTAGTCCATATTGAGGAGCCCAAACTTGAGTGCACACGAAGAATGAGGAAAGGATAAGCACGTGTGAACAAAATGCGACGAAACGAACCGTTTTCGTACTCGAGTGTTAACAATTAAACTGGAGTTGAGAAAACCTTGTGGAGTCCGGTTGTGCTTAGTAGAAAATCAGCGTGATGAAGAAGCAAAGCCCACAAGATAGACAGAAAACGAGATACTCCCACCTATATCGTTTGCACGTACAATTCGAAATTCCTCTACACAATTACACAACTCTCTTCCTCTCTCAATCTCCGGTTTTCTTTGATTTTTTTTTCTCTCTCGATTAACCCATTGTTGGTTGTTGGAGTGTGAAAAATAGCTTCGTTGAATAACTCTAGTACTGTCTCTTTCAGTTGATTTTCCCCGTTTTCACTTGCTGAGTCAACTCGGCCTTCACTTGGTTCTATGGTAAGTATAGGCCGCGACAAATTTCTTTTTTCTCTGCTTATTTTCTTCTGTTTTGTCGTTTTTATCAGTGTTTAATGTATCTTTCTTTGATACTTGTTTATATTTGTGCCTAGTTCGTTTGAATTCGGTGTAGTAGAATCAACATAGGAGCTATCTTGGTTGGTTTGTTCGTTGATTTTTTTTGAAATTTTGGGGTTTCTGATTAATTGGAAATGAATTTGTTTGTATTAGAGAGAATTAAAGATTCGTTAATTCATGGTTATTGATGGAGGAGTGAGTTGAGTTACATGAGTTTGATGGAGTGGTTTTTGTCTTGATACAGAAGAAGTTTTTGTTTACTTATTTATTTATGTATTTATTTCTTGTCTGTTTTTGGGGGTTTCAGTTTATGTATTTTAGTTGCATGTGGTGGATTTTCCATGGAAACAGTGGTTGGAATTGTGGAGAATGAAAGGAAAATTGTTGAAAGCGGGGCTGCTCAGGATGGCTCCACTCTGTCCCCAAATCAAATTGCTGACCCAGTTGTGTACAAACTTGTCAGGGTATCTTCTTTCTCTTATTTTGATTGAATTTTGAAGTTTTTGAACATTCTTGATTTTCTTCTTTGAAAGAATTTCGATTCTTCAGTTACTGGTGCTAATTCTGCATTTTTGTTCTTATGGTACAATAATGTACAAGTTATACCCAAGTATAATATATTGACCTTGAAATTAAATATAACCTCTAGGTTTTGAACTGTTTTTGGTGCAATCTATCCATATTATTAAGTTACTGATTGGTGGCTTCATAAGCCTTTAGCTGAGAGCATCATTCTGATTGGAGTACTATATGCAGGTTAAAGGTACCCTCGTTCTCATAGAGATGTCAATTGATGAAGGTACCAAATGGATGTCTAAAAGTAAATGTGTTTCATATTGTGAGGACTAAGAAAGGAGATTGAATAAATTTGTAGCTCCTCCCCCCTTCCGAAAAAAAAGGATCAAAGAAGTTGAAGTTTCTTGTTATCCATGTTCTGTTCTAAATAGCAAGCATTCGTATGTGTCGTGAGTTAGTAACATATCAGGTAGTACCATCACTTTGGTCTAGTGTAACGGGCAAAACAAAATGTTCCAAAATTGTTTGTATAGCAATATGCAACTTAAATCAGCTTTGGTAATTTTTCTGAAAATTGTCAATATATGTGGAAGAAGAAGTGCGATCTGATCATTTCATTGGTTTTGTAATCGAGATTGCAGTGATAGCATTACTTTCCTTTTCTTTTTCTTTCTGGTTCCATATTAGTGTTTGTTTAAGTTTCTCATGAAGTTCTGTATGTCATATTTAGGTTGATGGTGAAGGGAGATTTGTTCCTGCCACAGATGATGAGGTAATGGAGGTTGAGGACTTACTTGAAGACGACAAGAATGAAAAATTGGAAGATGCTGGACAAATTGTAGGATGCATACCCACAGAAGGCACTTTATTTGGGAAGCCTCATGTAGAAGTCTTGAATGGTTGCCTTTTTCTTTCTTTTTTTCATCTCTTTTCTTTTGCTATTATAATTACTCCTTAGTGTGTTCCCTCTAGGACGGATGTTTATTCAGCACTTCCAATCTTCGAAGTGTGATTTTTGTGTTGAGTGGGTTTAAATTGTGATTAGAGACTAGTTACCTATGTTTTCATTTTTATTTTGTCTATTACTATCTCTGGAATAGTCTCCTTCCAGTCTTGTTAAAATCATATTTGTTAATGATCTTGCATAGCAGTAGAATTATATACCTGTTGAGTTGAATTGTTTAGATTAGCAATTTGTAACTATCGTAGCTTAAGAAGATTACTTTTTTGTTTTTTGGGGGTGGGGTTGAGTTTGGGTTGTGATGTCTATATTGTACAGATACGCCAGGTTTACCGCAGTCTGATACCTTTGAAGCTGCTGCAGATTATAATGCCCGGTTGGAGGTATAAAATTTGCTTTCTTATGAAATGAAATGCTTTCTTTTGCTGAACATTGTGACTTGTTGCATGGAGTGCAAAAGAAATTTTCTTAGACGGGCCTCCACGCTCTTCACAAAAAAATTACGGATTTTGTTTTTCTCTCCTAATATCGAATCACTGATTATTCATTAATTTGTACTGATCATACCTTTTAATACCCTGTAGTACATTGAGGAGGTCTTGCAAAAGGTGAAACAGGAAGAGAGGCTTCGCTTAACATGTGGATCATCGAACTATGCTTCTGCTTACGTGAAGGGAGTCAGGAAGGGTTCTGATGAGCATGGTAGATTGCCTGTTATTGATGAAAAGCTCCAATCCAATATTTCTCTGCAGGAAATAACTCACTCACTTTCTCCAAGTTTAAAGGAGAATCATGTGAATGAAAATGGGAGTCTAGGCGATTGTTTAAAGCATCCAGATAAATCAGTCGAGTCTGAATCATCAGATGCCCTCTGCACTACGTCTAACCCTGATTTTTCCTTGTTGAAGGGCGACGTATGCCTGGATAATCTTTCAATTAGAGAACTCCGTGAATGTTTTAAAGCGACTTTTGGGAGAGACACTACTGTTAAAGACAAGTCGTGGCTTAGGAGGAGAATTGCCATGGGATTGACCAACTCATGCGACATTCCAGCCTCATCTTTTATAATTAAGGAAGGCAAGTTTGTTGAAGAAAGTTCTCCAAACGTGGAGGGCCTGTCCACTGCTCCAACTGCCGAAACTTTGAATATTGAATGCAGAGTTTCGCCATCCACTTATAGTTTGGAAAACAAGGACCTTCATCACTCGGAGGATATGGAACTTGATCATGGAAATGAAGGTCAACATGATGAGAGAGCTGCTGTTAAAAGAGTTCGGAAGCCTACCAGGCGGTATATTGAAGAACTTTCTGAAGTAGAATCAAGAGAGTATGTGCAAAAGGTGGTTAGTATGAATAAAAATACTATATCAGATAGCGTATCTGTGAATTCCATTGCAAGACCTATTAAGAAGGTTTATTCAGATGGAGGAAGAACTGTAATCACAAGATTGGATTCTCTTGGTGGATCTGGCTTTCAAGTCCCATGTGTTTCGAGGGTTAGAAGGAGCCGTCCGAGGAAAGACGTTGTAGGCCTTGTGGTAAGTGTTTTGACTTATGTAAGTTAATGCCTTTTCTCTCTTCAGTATATGGATAGGATAGGAAAAACATTGTTTATGGTTACTCAATTTTAATAATTGTTTGGCTGGCTTCTGACTGCTGGATTGTTCTACCTTTTGTCTTAGTTTGCACTTCCAGAGAAAGATCAGAGTCCTTTATTTACGGTCACAGATGAAGCAGAGAAGAATTTGGAGCAGAAGCAAACAGCTTCTGACAATGTATCAGATGATAACATGGCGGTTGTTCCAACGACAAAAGGTGGAATGAGGAGGAAGCATCATCGGGCTTGGACTCTTGTTGAAGTCATCAAATTAGTAGAAGGTGTGTCGAAATGCGGAGCTGGGAAGTGGTCTGAGATTAAGAAACTATCTTTTTCATCATACTCATACCGTACGTCAGTTGATCTCAAGGTGCATTTTCTCACAAACCATCCATGAAAATATGTATAAGTGCAATTCTTGACAAGATTCCTAAGGATAAGGAATACTAAAGAAAAAGGGCCCTTTGCAAAAATCAGGCGATAGTTGCAACTACACTCTCAATTTCTCCTCAATTAAGTTTAAACCCTCAAACTTGCCATGATTGTAGAAATCGGTCCTCCAAATAATACAAATTGAACCAATAAGTTGCAATTTCTTCACTTAATTTTTAAAATTGAAAGAGTTTAAGGGTATATGATTTTTGGATTTTCCGTAATGAAGAAAAAGACAATAGATAGATGCCTAATTTGTTTTTATATATATAAACAGCACACTCAGTTTAGGGTATAGCATTACTATTGAAGGAGTAGGAATTTTAATGTTGAATGGGAAAAATTACTTGTGGCTGAAACTCTTCTTTTCTCATGTCTTGGAAAGAAAAATGAAAAGGGCCCAAAACCACAGGAACTGCCTATCCAGGTTATATAGGCCTATCAACCATAAACTGTTGGGGTCTTTGTTCATGTTGGCTTACAACAATTTAGCTCAAAATAGCTTTCTTCTCTTTTTGATAGGATAAATGGAGAAACCTGCTGAAAGCAAGCTTGGTGCAGACACCTGTTGATGAAGGGGTAAGAAGCATTTGATTTCAAAAGTTTCTGTTATTTGTTTGTCTTAGTATTCTTCTTCTTCTTCTTCTTCAAGATCTCATGTTTGGATGATGAATGATGTAGATAAGTTCTCGGAAACATGCGTCGATATCGATTCCTGCACATATCTTGTTACAGGTGAGGGAGCTTGCTGAGATGCACGCCCAAATTCCTCCCTCAAGTCATGGGCAAGGCAAGCTGGGTGGTGGAGGAGTTAGTGGGAGTGTGCATGAGATGAGTTCTTCCACGGTATGCTCATGACGGTTGTAAATAAATACACAACTCTTTTATCTTATTTTTTTTTCCCTCCAGAAAGAAATGGAAAATACCAAAAAGAAAAGAAAAAAAAAAAGAAAGAAAGAAAGAGAGAAAAACGGACCCGAATGATGTGGCAACAAAATGTTTGTTACTGGTGGTGGCAAGAATTATAGGAATTTTCTTAATCTTTGCATGCACGTGTCATAAGACCCTTCTTAACCATTGGTTTTTGGGGTTTTTTTTTTATGACTTTGTTTGCCTAAATCTTTTACTGGGTCTTATTTTTATGTGTTTTTCTCTTCAATTCGTAGTCAAAAAGTGTAAAGAATAATAATAATAATAATAAAAAAGAAGCTTAGAAAGAGAGATTTTTAAAAAAAATTGGAGTTAAAAGCTTTCTCTATAAGTTTGTCCAATCTGAACTAAAATAATTTTTTTTAATATAAATTTTGTTGTTTTTTCTAATTTATGCTTCTTTTTAATCACTACTATTTTCTTCCTATTTATTTTTCAGATTTATTACCCACCCGGAAAAAAAAAGAAAAAAAAAAAATTAACAGAGGTAAGGCAATTGTGTTTGTAAACTAAGTTTGAATAACAAAGACAAACAAACAATTTTTTGAAAAATTTAAATTTTCATTAACAAATTTTGTTTTCTTATAGGTAGACATGGACATTTTATCAACCTTTTCTTATAGTTTTGATGGACAACACTTCTATTTCAATGTTTTCTTGTTATAAATGCTTTATTTAATGTTATTTTTTAAAATTATAAATGCAAAGTTTGGAACTCGTTGAGATCGCGTTTTCAAATTTTCACACAGCTTATAGAAAGAAGTTAGCTCAGTTCTAACTAGTATAAAATAAATGCTCATAGAGCGAGATTGTCCAAGCCTGCAGCCAAATTAACAACGAAATTGAAAAATACAACGAGGATAGACACGGACAAAGCAGATATTTCAAGCTCAGCAAAAAGTCGATGAACTATGACAGAAAAAAACAACAAAGATGGCTCAGTTCTTATGTCGTTTTATGAAGATGATTAATACCTGGAAGGCTGGAACAATTGCCAAATTTGTAAATGCGTCCATAAGATTTGCCGTTCATTGTTTTCGTACAGCTGCAGCATCTTTATCCAATTGCTATGGTTCAGCACGACACTTAAGGACTCCTAATTTGCTGAATATTGCATTCAATTTTACTTCCTTACCATTCCCTATGTCTGTCCTCTTCATCTGCTCCGGCATTGCCATTATTTGCTCGCTGTCTATAGCTCTCTTGTTCTTCAACCTTACGATGATACTGGGATGGTTTAATTGCTGTTGCCGTTCGCCTGAGATGACTGACGTTAAGAATATTAAATATGAAGACTCAAATCTCATGAAGATCTCAACTATCGTGTACAAGAAAGAAAACAAGAGTGAAGAAACTAATATTCCAAGTGAATGTGCTTTGTGCTTGTCACCTTATGAAGACAGGGAATGCATACGGGAGCTTCTCGCCTGCAACCATGTCTTTCATGCTTCATGTATTGACGTATGGCTGTATTCACATTCAAACTGCCCGCTCTGCCGGACTCCACTCTGCCATGTAGCTTGTATTAATGGGGAGTTGACATCAGGGGTGGTAGTAGCCATTAGTAACAGTCTCCAGATTGAGCTTTCTCCTCGTGAAAGTGAGGCGTCACCTGAAAACATGGTTTAATAATTCGATGCATATCGGAATAAGAAGATCCCGATATGCACTCAGAAAGCTTCTATGCTTCTACTTCTAGAACAACTTGACAAAGAAATAGAATGGTTAAGCTCATACTAGCATATACTAACAATTCAAACCCTTCGTCTTCCTTCAAGGCTTGAAATTTGTAAAAGAGAGAATAAATAACCTAATCACAAGTGCTAAATTCGTTCTTATTTCTTCAAACAAGAGATTATACTCGTCGATGTATTCAAATACAAGCTTGGCCGGATAGACTTCAAATATAAACATAATACATGATTTATTATGTATATTATAAGAGTGTTATTAATATCGCATAATTGAAACCTACATCTTTCTCAAGTTATCAAGTCTAGCCTGTAAATCACTGTCGATTCCGGTATCTTCCGCTTCTGCTTGTGCAACCCTATTATTTGCAGTTGATACTGACACTGAAGCAGAGGGTGCATTCACAAGCTGCATGTGGGAGATAACGGAAAGCGATCACGATGGTGTTTAAATTAGAGACTTTCACACGACAATATATGAAGCATTATGAAAAAAGATGTATGCGTAAAGCACGTTTACCTCTGAGTTGATATCAATTCCAATCTCATCAAGCACCTGACTTACAAGCTCATCTGTCTCCTCCTCTTCTTCATCTCCTTCTAATGCATCATCAAGGGCGTCTGCCATTACTTCAGATGTCATTTCCATCCTCTCATTCTGTCTCTCAAACTCTTGCATTATCTTTTGTAATGCCGGCAAGTTCATCTGCCTATTCATCTGTCCCATTGCCTTAGTAACACCTTTCATGGCTTCTCCCATAGCTTGAGTTGATTTCAGCGTCTGCAGGAAGCAAACAATTGGAGCAAAATTTGAATAAACACAACGCATAAATTGTATGGGTCAATTGATTAAAAAGATGAGTTATATATTTATTCTCTCAAAAAGAAAGGGTTCAGTGGAGGATGATGCTAACAAAAGAAGTTACATTTACAAAATTGAATAATAGGTTGAAGTTCCTTTAAAATGCATATATGTAAAAGAAAAACGAACAATTAATAGTTGTTTAATGTCAACAGCTTCTCTTACAAACTTAGTCTATCACAATGGACACTGATCCAGAAGACCCCGTGGCATTAGATAAACCATGAAAATGTACTAAGAAAAAGAAAGAAAAACCATAAAAAGTAAACAAGGGGCAGGTATTCTAAAAAGTGATTTGAACAAACTACTTCAAATTCCAATTTACCAACAATATTGCCTCTAATCCCAATTTTATTGAAATCTTCGTTTTACACCACAACAAAATTAGAGGATGCTAGTGAAATTAAACGAATACAAAAGCATTTCGTTACTTTTCTAAGGGACAATTGCAAACATAGTAATCAGATCCAAAATATTTGCATTTTGTAAAAATATAGTAAAATTTAGATCAAACTCTTAGAATTCTATCCGCGATAGACCATATAGTTAATAAAAATCTATCATTGATAAAGTCTACTGCTGGTAGATTTTGTTGTATTTGCAATTCATTTAAAATGTTGCTACAAACTTAATCATTAGCCCAAAAGGCGTTACCAATCACAATTACCATTATGGCGGAAGAAGACTAGAGTTTGTAAAATGTTTCTTTTCTTAGCACAGATATAAGCGCACCCAAATTAGAATTTAAACCAATAGAATACATATAGGATGAAGCTTTGCAAGCTCTAGATTGCTAGTTTAAAGGCTTTTAGAGCTCATCTATCAGGAATAACTACTTCTGTGTCTTAGCAGTTCAAATCAGAAATTGCAATCCAAAAATTCGTACGAATAATTCTCCGCAGCAATTATACTCACTCGCATGAAAATGAAATATGAGAGGTAGCATAAGTTTTGGAGAAAGGTTGACATAGAATACCTGAATTCTCAAAGCCACACCCTGGAGCTGTGATTTCAGTTTATAAAATTTTTCTATCTGATGCCGAGTTCTGATAAGATCTTTGGCCATTATTTTAACAGCTCCCTGAAAAAGATGAAAGAAATCAAGGAAATTGTGCGGAATTGATGGATTCAACCTATATTCCATCGCCATTCCTAAAGAAACGAATTTGGAAGACTATATTTCGAATCAGATGTAGAAGCACACTTCCACTACAGAGCTACAGAAATGTAGCGATTAAAAATGTGTTGATGTCAAAGGACAAGTTCTAAATTGCTCAACTCACCATCTGTCCTTGTTTAGCATTTTTCTTTATCTCGACAATCAACTTCTTTTCCTGAGACTGTAAGCCTTGTCTTTCCCGTTCAATTTCTCTAATGGACTTATCAAGCATCCTCTTGTTCTCCCGCAGAAGCTCTACGCAGAAAACCAAAACAGATTTCAATCTCGAGCCGTCTATTGAGTAGAACGCACGAATTTACTCATACAAATCATAACGAACGGGTAAACTTAGATTCCTCGACATCACAAGTATAATTACATGTAATGAAATCAATGCCAAAGGAGATTCATCCACATGAAAATGACGTTTACATATTGATCTCCAAACTTAAAATTCATACACGAAATCACGCAATCACGAGAACAAAGCTCTACATGTGCATAGTTGAGAAGGAAAGAAGCCAGAATTTCATCCACATCAAACATAAGTTTATACGATTAGACTCGAGACTTTAAAATTCATCACAAGCAAGAACAATATCATTAAGAACAAAGCTCCAGAATATGCATAATCTGAGAAGGCAAGAAGATTATGAACCTGCGGGAGTTTTCCGGCTGCCAAAGAGGAAGCTCATACTTGTCCGCCGATTGATAAAACCAAAAGATACGTGGAATTGCCGATCCCGATGAGTTTATTCCTTCTTCTCCTCACCTTTTGTAACTCTGCAACTCTCTCCCTGTTCAAAGTCCGTCGACGGTGTCACCAGCCACGGTGGTGTTCTCTTGCCATGGAGGAGCCACCTACTCTTCTGGCTGATCGGTACGTAAAAGCATTTTCCCGGACTTGTATCGTAGTATAGTTCGATTGTAATGAATAAGGCCCAAATATTAGTGGGCCGTTTGGGTTTTTGGCCCTTCTTTCATTGGATCGAAAATTGGGCCCATTTTGATGGATAAATGCATCAGCCCACGAAGTAATTAAGGATGGCTAGAAATACAGGGGTTAGATTCAAAATAATGATGTAAATAACAACATTTAAAAAAAATTGTAAATATAGTTAAATCTGTCAAAATCTATCAATGATAGGAGTCTATCACTAATAGGCTAATTAACCATATATCAAATATTAGTTGGTCTATCACCGACA